>JAIPRL010002668.1:8848-45782 GCA_025469235.1 Pemphigus obesinymphae | reverse complement strand
ATTTGAAATTATGATTCTTTTGGCTGGGTTGACTAATCGGCGTATTTGAATTTGTTGATTGTTTACTTCGATTTCTGAATGATTTTCTATGAGAGTATCTACTAGATTTTTGTTTTTGAGAAAAACACAAAATCGATTGTTTGATATGCGAGAAAAGAATTTTATGTTGTAGGGTGAAATTATGTTTCCGATTGCTATTATATATTCTTTTTGAGGAATGCCGTCTATGGTATTTAGAACAATGGCTTGGTTTCGTTTAGGAAAATTATCGTGGGATGTGGCTGCTGCATAATTTAGGTTAGGTTTAGATGTGTATGTTGATTGTATGTTTTTTTCAGAATTAATTTGTGAATTTGTGTTCGGGTTTGAGCTAAATAGAGTGGATGAACTGGGGTGATTAGTATTAATATTGCGTGCTACACCCTGTACGTGTTCTGTCATTATGATTTTATCGATCATGGGACGTAAATACAGAGCATATTATTTTGTAATATATTTTATTTTGAGCGATACAACGTGTGTGTGTGCACGCGTTTATCGCGGTGCGCGCGATGGATACGGGTGGATGTTGTCTAATATTTAACTGAGATAAGATTATACATACCGGTGTGTTGATTGTAATACTGCTATAGAAGCTATAAATTCGAACACGCGGAGGAGGTATACATGTGTGGCTCAGACGATGGTCAAACACGTATTGTTATTATATTTTGTGTAGTATAATATCTAACATTAAACCAATATACTTTTTGACACTTTGAAGTAAATTTTTATTACTATTATTACGAGTATATAGGTAATATGTGATCTTAGTCCCTCACCCCATACAAAATTCCTGGCTACGCCACTGACTAAGATGATTTGAAGTTGACTTAATAATCGATATATTGTCATTAATTAATCATTTATATTATATAACATGTATTTAATTTAGAAATGAGAAATGTATTATAAATTATATTATTATTAATATTCGGTAGATACCTATTTATTATAGAGAAGTAATAAAAATTATTCGGTAATATTGCTAATAAACGATTACGAAATTTAATTTTAAAAAAGTTGTATTTACAAATACATCTTGAACATTCAATTATACCGTTTGTTAAATAGTGAAACTGATTAAGATTATATAAACATGTATAATATGTATTAATATAATATGAAACAACGTGAATAGTAAAATAATTTGAAATTTATTGACCATTTCTAGAGTATACAAAACCACATAGACGCTTATAGAATGGACTACCTAATCCTAACTTATTTAGTTAAATAAAAAGATAAATTAAACGTGATGTTTACTTAATAATTTAAAATATAATATTTTATTTTAATAATTTATATTATAATATGTCATCAATGTATATTAATAACTAGGTATTGAATTTTAATTTCAATTAATAACAATAATATATATATATATAACTATGTTATTGAAATGCAAAGGTTGTCTGCATAATATTGTTTAAATTATTGAACCCTTCAAAATTGGGTACAATTTAACAGTATTTAATGTTTATATTTATGTGTATACATCTTAATAGATTAAGTGATTGATTATAAATTATTGGCAAGAGTACTAGACGTATGACATTCTACAAATGTATTCAATCACTACATAGTATTTAATTACACGATCAACTGGATGATTATTTTTTGTTTAGAATGACAAATTGTATGTGCTGCATTTCTGTGCATGATAGTTATTTAAAAATATAACTTTCTACAAACATAAATAATAATAAACTACGTCCTCTATTTAAAAAATATTTCGAGTAAAAAGTATTATAATAAAAGTATATATACCTATATCTTTTCATATAATGTTGTAATAAATTATGATTAGGCTGTTAAACGTATTATTAACATAATATTTCATTACGTTTTGCTATTATTAATATTTTTATATTAAATTTAAAAGCATGTAATTTTCCCAGTTTTTAAGGGGTTCTATATAAGCAACTTTAAGGTGAATTAAAAATGTTTAAACATATATTCAAAATAAACTATATGTGATCTCAAATCAGGATCATTTTTTATTCTTATAACACAAAACAAATCGGAACGAATTTTAAGTGATTTTAGAGTTAAAATTTATTATATTTAAAACGTGTACAATATTTTAAAAACGATTATCGTGGTTTTCGATTTTCTAATTATTTAATTCGTATTTAAATTTGTGTTTAAATAGTGTCGTCACATAAATATTGTTTACTATATGGGCTTTTTAATAGATGCTTTGATTCCAAAATACCTTTTTAATGCCTTTTCGTTTATTTCACGTGAAAGTAATTTATCTGTTAAAATCATTTGTGTAACGTACTCTAATTCGACCGATTCCAAACTGTATAGATTATAACTCTGTAAGTACCGATAGGAATGAATGTTCTTATATTTATATGTATTCTTTGTTATATTATATGAAAAACTTTTTGTGAAAAAAAATGCAATAATAATAATATATACCTATACTATCGTTTGATAATGAAAATCAATGAGACAATGTTCGCCGTTTTAAAATAAAAAAATAACGCACAAAAATATTTCTATAAAAAAAAAAAATAAAAAAACCACATTTAATCTGTTGATGATGATCAATGTCATGTCGTTACAGACGAGAATACAAAACGTAACAGCGATATCGTATTGTAACTAGATTAATTTTTGTGCTCTCAATATAAGCCACGAGCAATCAACATGAAGAAACATAAAAAAAGTAAAAAAAAAAAAAAAATAGTCCCAAAGGACCATGACTTGGAACCCGGTCGGTTCGGCGTGGCGCCGGGGGGAGTGTTTTTGTCGTCGGGAACGGCTCTTCCCTCGGCGGCCCTCGTACTATACGTACACTTTACCCGATTGTCGTCGTCCGGATGATAGTCCACCGATCCCGTCAAAATGTCCCCCGAGCATTTTTTTCCATCTCGTTTTCAGAAATCATTTCTCAAAAAAACACACACACACACACACACACCGAAAAGAGTTCGCCAGCCACCACCACTACCGTCTGCACACAACACCACCGTGGGGGAAACACATGATTTTGTTTTATGAGTAAACATTTGCCAAACTCATCCGTACGTATACACACACGCTGTATATACCACCGCTGAGACGGTGGTGACGATACGAGAGGCGAAAAGAATCATGTATTGAAAAGTAAAAGTCAACCAATGTCTATCAGTTTTGTGTCTTTTTTTTCTTTTTTTTTTTATCTCGTTCGTTTTTTTTTTTCTTCTTTTTATTTATTTTTATATATAAAGGAAACCGCTCAAAATCGACGTACTATGTACAACTCCCACGGGAATATAACGAGCACTTACACGTCTATACTACAACTACCCTATAACCCCACAGTCAACCAGCTCTGTATACACACACACACACACACACACACACACACACACAGTTGCCGTCCGATTTCCCGCATCCGGCTTTATCGTTTCCCTTTGCGGTCGACTGGAAATTGTGTGCACACCATTCATAAGCGTCTCTACCGCTTATTGCATAAATCCAAAAAGGAAAACGTGCATTTTCTCGTCCTGCCATCCACTAATTTCTTCTCCTTTACTAATTATGCACAACTCATTTCACCTTAATTTCCTATAGGTATATAGGCTACGCGTACACGAGCATTCGTCAGTATAGCAACTCTCCACGCCGCCCGGCACGACGCAACTACACTTTGTGCGTATAGGACGATGGCAAAACTCGTCGACCACACCGTATACCTCGACACGAAAATGCGCCCACTCGCGTAATTTCCAATTTTGCTGTACAATATCACGGAATTGGCTCGCCAAAAATAATGAGAACGTCTATCGTAATAATATACACTGAAAACGAGAAAATACAGTTGAAATTGGCAAATTGTGTTTGTTATATTCTGCAGTGTTCACATCATTTGTTACGCCGACAATATTTTGTCATAACGATAATATTTTTCTCACAATGATATAAATACATTATTAGATTGAATAGGTATATAATTTTGTCAATTTTACAATAAATTTTCACATTTATACTAACTAAAAAAAGCGAGCGTGCTAAATTTCCGGTTTCTAAACGTATTTTAAACAGTAAACAATAATTCCATAAACGATTTTTTTTAACCTACTATACTTATGTATTAAATTATAATTATGTTAATCCTAAAAACAGACGCGATGAATATACCTATTATAATATTATATGAGTAAGTACGTTTAATATAAAATTAATAATATCTATCTCCATAAGACGTTATTCTGGATAATTGAAAATAATGACACTGAATAAAATGAGATAAAAAAAAATACGTACTTTGATGATTTGAAGTATGAATGCCGTGAATTGGTCAACATGAATTTCATGAGAAATCTAAGTGTTTTCAATAAATGAGATGAGTGAATTAAATGAATCATTTTAATGAGATCAATTAAACCAATGAGATTTCACTAAAATCGCTCCAAAAACAACTTCAAAATCTCAAAATTAAAGGGTCCCGAGATATATATATATTATATACTTTATAAATTATTTTAAACAATTATTGTTATACCTAAAACCACTAATTATCAATTCTACGTAAGCTCATAACATAGGTACTTATTGATTTTTTAAAAATGGCATTGATATTATGTTAATATTTCATTACGCAGAAGAGTCTATCATCCGAGGTTTCCTAAAAAGTAACATACTATGGACTATAATATATCTAAGTATATCTAAATATCGTACTAAATTATTTCAAATGTGCTGAAAATTCTGATAATATCTACAGGTATTTCTGTGGTAACTAAATTGACAAACTCGTAAATATATATTAGTAACTACGTATAGACAGACAAACACAATGGGGATAAAAGTATCTAAACTTATGTTTAGAAGCCAAAAGTACATCACTTTGATATAAATTTTGTTAAAACAATAATCATTTTATTCTCCCTCAATTATAATATTAATTATTTCCCTCTATATAGAAATATTACTGAGTCATATCCCTTTCCAGAGTTTTAATTTAACTTATTTCTACTTAAATGGGTAAATTTCCGATACATTCCTGTTAAATGTTGTCTTAGATAGGTGCCTACCATATCAACATTGTCATTCTCATTTAAAAAGATTAGACGATCAGTTCACTAGAAAGTCGTTCAAATTCAGCCTACGGTGGTATATATATATATATATAATATATAGGTACTTTCAACTTGTCCTCTACTTCTTTTTTAACAAGGCCAAAAACCATCAAACTATGAAATTGGATTTATTTTCGATTTTCGAACAGTAGATAACAACTTTAACATCATTTTATGAAATTATAGTATTATAGTATTGAAGGATAGTATATAGGTATATATATAGGTATTACATAAGTACACTTAGTCATGTATTGACTATAACATAATATATTGTATATATTTAATATATATAGTGATCACAATTATAAATCCATTCACTTGTTTTTATTTTGGTGTATATTTTCATTTATTTTTTGATTAGATTTTATAAAAAAAATACATTTATAACTTGGTCCTATTAATAATAAAGACCTCTAGTACATATTTTATAATTGAAATACTAATAAGAAAACTATCCTATTCTAAGTTTAATTATTTTTCTAAAGAGGTAAAACTATTTCTGCTAGGAAATTAACTTTAGTTACCTAATATTTTAATAAGGTTAATTTTAAAATTTTCTCAGTAATTCAAATTAAATAAAAAACAAAAATATACACAAATAATTGTTTTTGATAAAATGATTCTGAATGAAGTATAATAAACTATTAAAAAATAAATAACGTACATACATGTAATAGTAAAATCACTAACAATAAATGTTTTTATGTAAATTTTTTTGGAAGTACAACATCATTTTACACTATATAATAATAATGAATTTTTAAATGTTGACAAGGTGAAAATATATATTATTATTTACTAGTCTACTACCTATCTAAATTTGTTTGTAATTTACAGATCTAAACCAAGCTTTTACACTATATAACTATAATTGTTAATCAAAAAAAATTGTGTCAAATAGTTAGGGTAGATCGACTTAATATGACATACCATTTTTTAAACTTGATTTTTGAATATTAATATTATAAGCTAAACCCCGAAACTTGGACTACATACTTATTTCTAACCCGTACGTATATATAGATAAACAAATGTCCAAAAAATTTATTATTTTTTAAAATTGATGTACTGGGTATGTAATTTTATCCCGAGGGGTCAGGTAAAATTACTCATAAATTATATTTTTTCAAATGTATATAAATATTATTTATTAGTTATTTAATTTAATTGATTATTTTGTTATTATTAAACAAATTAAATAATCTGTAAAAATATTTAACAATAAATTTAGATCATTAATAAACACAACATTAACAAATGATCTACTAAAATGATGATAATTCATTTTTATCAAAGGTAAAGATAAATTTTAGCAATATTTTAATTGAATTTCTGACCAAGATTGTCGTTTGGTTATACAAATATAATCTGATACCATTATTTCTAAAAAAATTTAAATTTAAATTTAAATAAACATTGGTATGTAGGTACTTATAATGTATAAATTAAAACTTGGGTAAAACAACATGTAACTATGTTGTTTTGCCCGATATTATAAAAGTTTTTTAAGACTATTTTCTCATATAATTAATACCAATAGGCAAGTTTATTATGTAGTTAGATCATATTTTACATTTTGTTCAACAGTATAGGATGACAAAAGAGTTAAATAAAAGTATTATCATATTTTAAAATTAATTTAATAAAATGATAAAAAAAAAATGGTTATCACTAAAAACACTTTTATTTATCAGTTCTTTAATAAGATATATATAAGTTATCAATGTTTGGAAAAATATAAAGGAGTCTATAATACATATTATATAAGGACTGGACTCTCTTTGGTCATCAAATAACAATATTTCCAATTAAAACACTCATGTGTCATATTGTCCTGGTATGTCATATTAAGCCAGTCTCCCTAATTTATAATAATTTGGTAAAAATATATACTGTATAATATTATAAAATAATGGGACTTTAGATTTTAGACTGATTAAAATAAAATAATCTCAAACGGTAGATAGTATACAAAACTCCAAATTTATAAAAAGCTATATTTTTTACAATAACTAAAAAATAAGTAATGATAAAGGAGAGGGAATTGTATATGTAGCCATAATATCATATTATTATGAAATATTTACTAAAACCATGTTTTACCCAAATATAAATTATTCACGATATATTTAATTATACCTATAACGGATTAGCAAATATTTACAATACATAAAGAAGAACTTTATCTATGTCATAACGTTTTTGGTATTTTCATAACATTATTCAAAAATCATTATTATTATTAATTTAATTTATATTACTTTAATAAACTTTTCTCGTGCTTCAGACGTCGTAGAAATTCTGAGATTGGTAATATAAATTCATACAAACTATGTATTAAATAATTATATAAAAAAAAATGCAAGTATTGTGTTATTATACGATAGGGGGGGAGGGGTGGCTAAAGAAACGTTTTTATAGACCCTATACTAAAATCAACTTTTCTCAAGGTTCCAGTGTTATACAAATTCCGAGATTTGTCGTAAAAATGCATACAAACTACGTACTAAATATTGGGTAAAAAACGATTTCCAAAATCCATTTGAGGGGTGGAGGGGACTGGTGAAAAGTACGTAATTTTAAAGGTAATTTTAATAGACATGATACTTAGTTGTTAAAATGAAAACTTTAAATATAAAAATATTTATATTTATCAAGTTATTAAGAAAACTCTAGTTGTATATTAAAGAAAAATTGCATTTTAATAATAATCTATTAAAAATAACAATCTTTAAATATTAACCCAATCTAAGTACATATTATTTATTATATAATATTATTTATTAAAATATATTTTTGTGGAATAAAAACCAAACTTAGTATAGGTATTTCTATAAAATAAAAATTCAGTAAGTCCGTTTTCTTCAAAAATAAAGCCCTGATTATTTATTTTAAAATATTCCTATTTGAATATTTAAGGCCATTTCTACCGTAACCTGGTATAAATATATTATTGTACAAACGAGTGAAAAACAAATTATGACAAAATAAAATAAATGTCGCATTTTTAATAATGTGAAAACAAAAAAAATGTTACATATTAAGTTTTATCATTAAGGGTAGATTTTTAATTTAATATGTAGTATTAGAAATAAATTTAAAATATTAAATATTTAAATTTTAAATTTATAAAAAAAAAAAGTAAATATAAGTACGTAGGTACCTATTCAATACGTCGTATACTCATTACCTACTCATACTGTAGTTTCATTTTATTGTTTTTATTGTTATCATTTGGTTATATAATGTAAATTCATTAAATACGATGATCGACTGTATTTGCATTTGAAATTTGTATTTGTCAAATAATAATAATAAAAAAAAATAAATCAATTTAAAATGAATAAATAATCCGTTTGTTCTATAAATGTGTATTACAATAATAATTTAATGTCTTCGATGATTATCGATTATTCGATAATATATTTTTATTATTTTATAATGAATAAATTATATTGGCTACCTATTGAAAAATTAATTTTATACTTTAATAATAACAATGGGATATTTTGTCTAGATAATAATTATTATTATAAACACAATATATTTTTCTATAAATTGTTTATTATCAAAATGATTATTTCAAAATAAATTTACAACTTTAGGATATACAATATTTCGGGCCTGCTTTAAACAAAAGTATTTATAAACAAATTTTCTTTACAGCTAAATAATTTTGAATATACAATAAAAAAATCATTGATAATATTGATAAAAATACCAATTCAATCAACAAAATTACTGTCTTTATACAGCCTACAAACATTTTATTGATTTAAAAATGGTCTATTTGTAAATTTTTTACTATATATTGTTATGTACAAACTATAAAAAGTAACAAAACGACTTGATCATTTATATAAAATTAACTATTTAATAATTAAATAATAATTTTATCGAAAATTTCAAGTTTAAATCAATAATTTAAATTAGCGATTCTGTGAATAATAAAGAGAAAATACACAATTAAATCAAGCGTGATCTATTAGAGATAACATATAATACACTATTATTAAATCGATATTAATTTTCAAGTACCTAGGTATATATTAACAAAAGCATTTACAAAAACGTATCAATACAGAGACTATCAACATTTTTATGATAACAGTTAGTAAACATTATTATCGAACTTTCAAAAATTAAGCTTTATGTAAATTATGGGTTATACACTAATATTTTAATTATAATTCAAAAAATTGTCAAATGTGAGAGGATAGTATTATTTTTTCATAAGTTCTTCTTCTCCTTCGCCTTCTCTCCCAACTATTTGGGGTTAAGTTAAACTTATTTATTCATAAATTGTGTACCTATATAAACTTTAACCAAACATAGAATTAAATTTGAATTTGAGTTTAATCAAACAACATTCAAATTTTTTTGAAAAGAATATTTGCGCTTAAAATTCTATAAAACACTAGTAAACTATAACCGATATATTCACAGCAGTCCGACTTTCCTAGTTTCATTTATACATTAATAAACTACGAAATATACTGAAATATATAGCTTATATCAAATAGATCGACATTTTATTGGTTAAAAATCAGAGAAATCATTTGTCCCCGTGAATTCCCTTGGATATTACATAATATATAGCTATGTATAGTTGTTCAAAACTATAGTTTCAGTGCAACGCGTCACTTGCGGATATAATTTAATAGTATACATATTATTATTTCTATAGGTACTTGAAATCTTCTTGGACTGCATATACAGGGTTGGGCATAAATCTTTGGACCTTAAAATTCGTTCTTCGATGGATTAAAATTTTGAATTTTCAAGATTTATTTAAGGATTGTGTATTTTAGAATTTTTAAATATTCGTTTTTTAATATTTTTTCGCCGACACTGCACACTACACGTGAGTACCTAACTCATGTGTCGACGCCGCAGCTTCTTACAACCGAGCGGCACGTCAATTCCAACTGTGCTGACTGTTATTGGTTTACGGCTTGGCTACCGATACGTATACGGAGTGATGTCGTCGTCGAAGACTAGTGTTTTTTTTTTTCCTCCGTCATTCGCATTCATACGAGTAAAATGTATACACACGTATATTATATATATATATATATATATTGGTCTCAAGAAAAGCCTATCTATACAGCTCTCTCGTTATTCCGTTCTTTTTTCAAATTCCAATCGCAAACGGCGGCGGCACGACGACGGCGACAACGACGACGAGGCATCCGTCGTCGTCGCGAATAAATAAACGATTACCGAAGTAATGGGCCGTTACACGTTTCGTATTTAAATTCGATTCCATCGATTACTCTTTGTCTTATAGTTTTTTTTTTTTTTTTTTTTTTTTTTATCTTTTTCTTTCTATTATTCCTTCTCGTCGTCGTCGTCGTCGCCGATGCAGCGCACGAGATTGTATCACGCGCACATTCCAAAAACGGTCGCCGTCCCTACCGATAGCACTGTGACATGGGGGCTATACGCACGACAACATGCCCCCTCACCCCCGGTCGCGTTTCGTCCTTTAAACACCAAACGAATTTCAATAAAAATAATATAAATACATGTAGTTTTTTATGTACACGTGTATAACTTAAAAAAAAAAAAAAACTCCTGATCGTCAACGATACGATCCCTGCGGGGTGAATAGTAATTGTCCGGGGATGATGGGGGGGGAGGAGTAAGAGGACACGACGAAAGAATTCCACAGACGCCCTTTAGAGAAAACGGATAGATTAAAAAACGAAATGCCGGACACATGTGTAAACGCCCCACATGCGTCATTGACACGACGTGCACGTTTTTCGGGAAATGACTTTAGACGTTTCGAATAGATTTAATCCGTGTGAAATATTTTGAATTTTTTCTCGACGTCATAAATCACAGGAAGAATGATAATAGCGATGTATATCTAATAGATAATATACGCGACATTATCTAATACAATATTTTTTTTTTTATCACAAACAGAAATCGTGATGGAGGCTAGATAAGTAAATCTTCCTTTTAACTCGTTAAAATTAACAGTTTGTATAAATAATAATGGGTTAAATTAAAAGTTAATAGTTTAAAGTTACTTTTAACTTTGGTTAACATGAAAATGTTAAAAGGAAACAATGGAAAATAATTGAGTTAAAAAGTAAGAATTAGGTTAAATATTTAAAAGCAATATTAACTAAAAAACAACTAGATATTTTAAGAAAAAAAAATATTAATTCGGTACTATTCATTAAATTATTGTGGGAGGACCCTGTATTAATGGTTTTCAGCAGTAAAAACATGTGCACGCAAAACAAACGAAATGACTTCTCAAAGCAATTTAATAAATAGTACCGAATTCATATTTTTGTCCCTAAAATATCGAGTTGTTTTTTAGTTAATATTGTTAATGTTGTTGTATTGTATATGTCTTGGAGATAGCATATTAATTTTTAATTACTATAAATACCAGTATTTTAATGATTTATAAAAATATCAAAGATACTAATTTCTTGAATACATGTGTACCTTCAATCTTTTGGAATTATTTAGAAGTATCTCGTATTTAGATATTGTTTTACTTTTATAAAATGATAATAAATATATTTATTATTACTATTATTTACATTTTACATTTTTGTATTAGTATTTTCAACTTTATGAAGTAAATAACACTATGTTCAATGAAGTGTAATCATCTGATTGTGAAATGGATGAAACAGTCTTGATAACTAGCAGGTATACGCATAAACGTGGACACATGACGGGTGTATGGTGTACCATAGCACAGTAGCACACCCCGTGAACCGTAGCTTCTCTTTATAATTATTATTTTTATGGTAGGATGACCATACGTCCCTTATGATTTCTCTATTTTGGGAGAAAATGTACACGAATGCCCTTTTTATTTTTCGCTTATTTTCCGTTTTTTAAAACGATTAAAATAATATCCCGTTTTTTAATTTTCTAAATATGATCACTCTACAGCGTGTCTGAAAAATATACAAACAGAATATCTGAACGTGTAGAATATTTCCAAACTTTCTAGGTATTCAGCTATTACCTGTATGATAATTGATAATATACTGTTTAATGGTTATTATGAAAAATTATTTTATATTAAAATTGGTTTTTAAATGTTAATAAAATGATCCAGCAACCAGCAGATTTAAACTTAAAATAATGCACTACCTATTTAAACAGTTTATTCTTATTAATTATTCTGAATGAGTTCATCAAACATATTTTAATTTATATATTAGCAATTGTTGTAATTTAATAGTTTAACATCTTTCTAACGTATTACAAATAAATGAGATGAGTTTAAACCATTATTATCATTATTAACTAACATTAAGTTATTTACAAACTTCAATATCTTAAATGTGTATTTCTTATGTATACAATAATTATCTACCGTTAAAACATTAACTAAATTCATAATTATCTTATTTATAAGAATCTATACTGGAAGTTGTGGAGTGTATTGTTTTAAAAAACTACAAGAATACATTTTAAAATATAATCAAATAATGGGTTTATTTTTTAGACCATGTTGTCGAATTAATTGTTATTATTGCATATAGCATTGGAATAATTACTACAAGTAATATTGTAGAGAATATTGAAAAAATATATCAATTCACAGTAAGTTAATAATATTAATAATAATATGATAAACTGTAATTTATTATAGCCCTTCTTGTGAGTAACTTCATTTTAACACCAATGTATAATCACAAAGATTTTCACTGCGAACTTTTACGAAAATGGCAGAAAACCACATCGTCCCAACGACAATATATCTTCAGACTTCTTACCAGTTCAGCAAAAAAAAAAAAAACCCCTCCGTTATCAGGACTATTCCAATGAAAGACAACACATCCTGAACTCACACAATTATCACAAAATGAGATTTTTTTAAATAAATAGAAATCATCACTCATTTATACATATGATTTTTTAGAAATCGTCGAAAGTAAATATTAAACAAAATCTCTAATAACTATTTCAACGTTTAGGTATAAAAATTAAGAACATATATTATGTATAGAAAACTTATCGAACTTGTATATTATATACATATTGCCTATCTAACGTATATTATGTAACAGTTAACATTAGTGTTAAGAACTCGGTATCTGTCAAAACTAGTATTTATTAGAAAAAATACTCAATTTAACAGATTTGCAATAACCTCGTGTCTATTTTTTTATCGTTTAAAAAACTATTCAAAATCATTTACAGATATATATATATATATATATTTATATATTTTTATAAAAAGAAATTATCTGCAAAATTTTAATAAAAATGTATGGATTAAAATATTTTAATTTCTATTAATAGGTGAATAGTCCCTATTTATTAGCACATTAGGATTTATAAATTTTATCATAAAAATATTATGTAAGACAGAAATCCCCTTAATATAAATTTTTATCTTGCTATTTTGGCGTAAAATTGTGTTCTCACTTCAAATAGTAACTGATCGAAAATTTAATAGAGTATTATAGTAGGTACTATACTCAACTAGGCGGTATGAAAACGAATTTTGAATGTTTTTGAGTTATTACTGTAACATGTATATATATTTACATATATTATTAAGAAAATAAAGTCAGTCGAGTTATTTTTTAGTTTTTCATTCAACTTTTAAAGGATAAAAACCCCGAGTTTCTAATATATTGTTATAGTGATACGCGTCACTTTATAAAATCATTCATAGTGATATATATAATTTATATGTACCTATATGAAAAAAAATTTAAGTCCAATAAGCAAGTTGAATAAAAATTAATTACACGGCATCGTGACAAATAGTGGGTTTTTTTTTTTTAATTTTTTTTTTTTTTTTAATTTTTTTTTTGGCGCGAGACAAGTAAAAATTAGCGCGTGGGTCGCGCTTATAAATTAAATCAGACGTTTTCAATTAAATTCGCGAAAGTTTGTTTTCGAAACATGTGTTTTTATGTGCAAAGGCCCGGTGGACATCGGTTTTCGAAAAGGGATCGCTCCGCCGCACAACGGTCGGTGAAAAGAGGACGCGGTGATGGTGGAGTATACCGAGAGGGTGGGGGGCTGGCTCCCATAAATCAGAATAGTCGTTTTCCTACCCTTTAATTTGCCCAATGCGTGCATGTTATACCCCCGTCGTAATTAATTAATGCGGTTATCGGTGGTCGAGTGTGCGAGCGTATATATATAACCAGAGGCAGCGAACAGCGCGGCTTCTCACGGGGTGTATATACATATTATGTATACGGTGTGCTTCTCGAGAGAGAAAGAGAGAGAGAGAGACATATTTGTCGTTGTTATTCGCGAACGTATTTATCTCGTATTTTGTGTGTGTGTTTTTTTTCTTTTTCACTGTTATTATTATTCTTCGTCCGCGTTCGATCGCGAGACACGAGCCTTGAAAATCGACTCATATCAAAGAGAGTACACAAAAGTAATCCTTTTCCTGCTGCAGTATATATGTATTAATGTATAATAATATACATTATATAATATAGTATATCGTTGCAAACTACTTCGTATTTATATAATATTATTACACATACGTCATTTCTGCACATTAAAGTCACATTCTCTCGATGCATATATAATATATATATGCATAATATACGTATTATAATATACGAGTAGCTGTCAATATACGAGTAGGACACGGCTGTTATTCAATATTTTATTGGATGTATTTTTCCACTCGTGCGCGCAACAGTTCTCGCCAAAGGACTTTCGATCGTTTCCACGTTGAACTCTCTTTATACGTTAACTATATATATATATATATATATATATATATGTTACAGTCAAAGTGTAAAATTAAGTCATTTTATATAATGTCTAGTAATTTTATAGAATACCATACAATTTTAGATAAAGTAATAATAATTGGTACTTGTATATACATTGACTATAGTTATTTCATAAAATGTCTAGACATTATATAAAATACCAAAGTGATTTTAGGCAAAGTAATAATAATTATTTTTTATACAATGTTTAAACATTTATTAAATTGAATTAGTTATAAAATATTCATTACTTGTTACAACATGATAAACTTGAATGACATTTTGAGTTACACAAAACATTATTTTTTAAGCAGATACATTTTTTATTTTTGTATTTTGTTGTGCATAAGCACTTAAGAAATCCCTGCCCACTTCCTGTCGATTGCTTAGTCGCAATTGATCGCAATACCATGTCTTTTTCAAGTGGAATCTCATCTAAACGAAGAAGATTTGTTTTGCATACTGTAAATTGCGGTCTTGCATATAATTGCTTCAAGACACCATTTCTTGTGCCCAATCGATAAAATTCGTCTTCGGTTTCCTAAAAATATCATATTTTGAGTTTATAATTTCAGTCAAGTAGTTTAAATATTTTTAAAACAATTACCTCAAGAACTATAGCTAAAATATTTCGAGCATCACCACACCCTTTGTCTACATCTGGAACTGGTACTCTTACTGTTGAACCAAAAGGTGCAGGAGGAAATTTTTTTTGTAGACAAATTTAGCATTCGTTGTGCTTGAATTTCTAGATTTTCGACAGCCTTTTGACGCAGTTGTACAGCATTTTTATTTTTAGTTGCGATTTGTTCGTCGTTGTATGTTTTCTCTACGTCGATGTCCACTTGTTTTTCATTACAGTTCACAGTCAATTCCGTGTTCATAATATTTTCTAATTCTTCTTCATTTTCTATCGCTTCAATAACTTCTTTTGGCAAGTTTGATGTGTTCAGTCCTATTTTAGCTTTACAACCAAATAATGCTTCGACACAGCGACACAGACTAACACATAATATTGATATAATATGAAATAATACCGACACTTCTTATCGATACAACATACCGACACTTCTTATCGATACAACATCAATTACTTTTATCTGCACAGGGTATTCCTGTTAATACATTGACTAAGGCGTAGTAGTCATTTTATATAATGTCTAGTTAAAGTATGAAATATACACTTTGCCTAGCGGTTTACGGCATTTTATAAAATGTCTAGTCATTATATACAATACCGCTTTATAGACGTTGACTGTAACAGATACATGTTTCAGTGTGTATGGCAGTGTTGCGCTATTAAAGATTATTTTATTATTTTTATCATGATAGAATTAACTAGGTATGATCACACAGATGATGAATTTTGATACGATCGGCGCATCATGAAGGAACAATATTTTCATATATATACATGGAATGTAACGTCACAAGTGCAACATTCTGATCGACACATTTTAATTTTGTACACGATGTTGCGCACATGACGTAAGCGTCATGCACGTTAGACTGTGTGATCATACCTGATTAATTCTATCATAATTATTATCACGTTTAAAAAAAATCTCTCGGTTCATTTGTTTTAATTTCATTTAATAAATTAGCTACCATTTTAACAAATTAGTATTGTATATTGGTTCCTGTTTATCAAAAAGTTTTTAGACCATTTCCTCTTAGGTTTATTATTGTTATTATCATAGGCGTGTCCAGACTTTCCTTGCAGGTCAAGCACTTACCCCCCCCCCACAATAAAAAATTGGTTCAACATTTTTTATTTTTTTTTGTATTCATTTCCTTCCACAACCAAGTATATTTAATTGTTTTAAATTAAAAGTACTAATTGCTAGTTATTTAAAAACGAAAGATAATGTTACGAGCATACCTATATTACATTATTATTAGAAATGCATTATTTGTATTGAACTTTTTTGTTTAATAAAATACTAATTACAATTGATACTGGGATTATTATTTTTGCAGATTAGTATAAAACAAATGTCAGCATATAGGTACTGATATACTAAAATACAATTTTAAATCTAAGTTACTTCATAATATTCTAGTTGATATTTCGTTAGAGTCATTACTTTAAATTCTTTAATTACAACATTATAAATAATATTGTTGGTAATTTATTATTCTATGAATAAAAACATTAGTGACTCAAGTCTTTCTTGAGCCATTGTGCTGTAAAGTTTTGTTTTCACAATGTGTAATTTTGAAAATACACGTTTATATATACAGCTAGTCACACGAATGTTAGTAAAAAGTATGATTTACATCAATACTAAAAACGATGTTCAAATATAGATCAATTATTTGATTGGCTCAAGTTTTAAAGTGTTACCAATTGAGAATATATGATTTTTTGTTTCTTGATTAAAACCTTCATTTAGACCATTTATCAAATCATCTAAAACAGCATAAATACATGAAATTTTTATTTTGTTTTCTTTAGTTTTTATAAATTATTGATTTATTGAAGCTTGATCAAACTTTGATATTTTAACTTTTTAAATTTAGGAATTTCACATCATTTTCTATACAATGCTTGACATATTACTATAAACTTCTTAGAATAATGTGTCGTTTAATCTTAACTGAGATATATTTGACTTCAATAATTGTATCATAGATACTATTATAAAAGTTAAAAAATATAGATATTCAACTTGAATTAGATATCAGATAACTTTAATAAAGAAAAGTAAAAGAAGATAAAGTATGTTTTAAACAAAAATAAATTAAAATATTTTTAATTGGAGAAGCAAATCTTTTGATTTAGCTCTAACGTCTGACCTTTCAGCAGAGTCGTCACATATTTCATGAATAACAATTATTATGCAGAATAGTTATTTCTTATTGCAGCTACAGATTCAAATCGACAAGCCCACCTTGTTGTTGAAACATGTTTCAATGATATTAGCTTTACATTTATTTTTTTGGTCATTTTTTTTAAAGTAGCATGCGACAAATACCTTCCATAAACGAATAAATAATATAATAACTTGTCGGGCAACCATTATATTTTGAACCGTGGTTAAGATAATCTTAGTTTGTGGTTACAATTCAGAAATTCACAATCACCAAAAATGTTTTGGATAATAAACAAAGAAAATATTTATTTATAATAGTAGGTACCATGGTGTAGAGAAGATATATAGGTATTAGCCAGACATAAAATAAAACAATAGATCCATGACAAAATAAACTAACCTAACATAAAATAAATGTTGTCTTGAATATATCTGAAATATAGCAAAGAACATGGTAATTCAACCAAAATTTAAATTTGCGTACATGATAAGCACGACCCGTAGACACGTCTATGATTATTATTATTCATAGATGCCCAGACAGCTAGTCCTATAGCTATTGACACTAGTTTTGATAAAATTGGAGCCATTAATTTTATTTAAAATTCACAGTTCTTTGACGAATCATAAAATTTATGTTCAATAAAAATCTATCAAAATATAAATATCAAAACTTGTGATATAATTTTGTATTTGGTATCAACGTGTATTAATGTGTATGATACTGATACTAATTTAGTGAGACTGTATCATAGTAACATGTATCGCAACTTAACGCATTGTGTATGGGTAGGTTAAGTATCTTGTATTTTGTATCTATATAGATATATATTTTTCCATTATCATGTATCTGATATTTGTTGATTGTTAATATTGACGCCAACTCGTGATTAAACTATTCTAAATTTTCACGTTTGAATTGCATTTTACCGTTACAAAACAAACGTATGCACATATGACTGAAATACGATAAATATTACCTATTATGCATTATTATTTTATAACATTTCAATTATAAATTTATTTATTTGCCCTATTAGCCAAACCAAGACTGTGCCCGGTCTGAAAATGGTTGCGTTAGATGTCCTTGATAGGCCCCCGTCCAAAAAAGTTCGATTTTTTAACATGGGGGGAGGGCTAGCGTTAAGTTGGCTCCCCGATTTGAAATAGCTGTGCTGGCTAAACCAAGCCTGCGCTAGCTATAATAGTGGTTGTGCTAGATTGCGCTAGGTGTGCGCAAATTGATGGTAAAAAAAAATTGATGAATTTTAGAGTGGAGGGGGGGGCAAACTTAATGCACCTCATTTTACTCTGCTATAAAATATTTTGATACCTATGTAGCTATTGTAGCTATATATATATATGTATATTTTTATTTATATGATTCTATAATATAATATATTTTATATTTTTATTTGTATATTGTTATTAATATTTATTTCGGTAAATATTTAACATAATATATATTTTATAAAATTGTAATTAGTAACAACAATTTTTACTATAAAATAATAATTATATTTTTAAGATGATCTTGTATCTTTTCTATGAAAGAAATGTATCGTGTTATTGTATCAAGATACCCAAAATGAATGTTCAATGTATCATGTATCAAGATACATTTTTATAGTATCTCGCCTAACCTTGACTGTTCGGACTTTTAAATTTCGGGGTTTTACGACTCAGAAATGTACTTTCGGTGATTTTACGGTACGGGCATTTTATATTCTGTGTTTTATCGTTCCGGGCGCAGTTATTTTCCGGAAAATTACGGTTTCCCCTAAGAAATTTCCATTCAACACTGTACCTACCTATACCTATATAATTTAGTAGGTATTTTTAAAAAAAATGATATTCTAAACCGGATAAAAAGGATTGGTTTGATAGTTATACCATAGATATAATATATTATATTATAATATACGGTGTAATATAATATACATTTGTATCTTGTATCTCAATGTTTCTTAAATTGTAATTTTTATTATATTAGAATAATATAATATTTACTTAAAATAATTTGCACGCTCTAAATACACACAAAAAATAAAACATGATTTTGTTACGATGTACAATGTAAACATGTCTAAAATAGCTAGGACGTACAACTATAGATTACAATTTAATCATGTTCTGTGTTTTGTGTGTAATTAAAGCGTGCGAAATATTTTTAGTAAATATTACATTATTATAATATAAAAATTATAATTTAAGAAACATTGACATTAGATATTTTAGGAGAAGAAAATATTTTTAGATTTTATTGTAAATTATTATTTACTTTATGTTTTAATAGTGAAAATGACAGAAAGTAATAATGAAATTGTAGCATGGAAAAAACATGAAATCGAAGAAAATATAGGATATGATCAATGTAAGTAACAAAATATTAACTGATAATGAATTGGTACTTGGTAATGACTAATGAGTAATGACAACCTATATTTTTACATGTTCATTTTATCAATATCATAAATATGATGCATTCAACATTCTTAATTAGGAAATGTATATATTTTTTAAATTACCCATTCTTTCACAGGAGTACAGGACACAGTTTCACATTCACAAATCTATACATTATAATATATTACCGTTAAAGTATTAAATTCATTATTTTATAATTTAATGTACTGTTAGTATTTACATATTATATAAAAGTTAAATATATACTATATCAAAAAAATTAATTAATTTAAAATTAAGAAGTTTTAAAGTACAAATTTAGTAATTAGGGGTTTTCCTTCTTTTTTTATCAGTTCAACCGTAATTCCGTCTTCTCCCATTTTTAAGCATGCTTATTGCCTATTCAATTTCTTTTTCTGTAGGTTCCTATTACGGGCTCAATATTAATTTAGGTACTAAATAGACAATTATTATTTCCTATTCTGCTTAAATTTAATTTGGTATCGAAACTTCTCAGACATTGTATTCATTTAGAATCTAAAATAGAACAGACATTTTTGATTCTAAATGAATAAATAAATGCATGTAGATATATTTTTTATTGGATAGTAAACATAACTATATATAAAATAATTTTTGGTTTATTTATAGTTAAAAACAATCAATTATGGACAGGAAATTTTTATTTTGTAATTGGAGCCGATAGCCAATTTGGTATGATTTGGCCACGTAAACAACGTGATCCTACAGACTGGAAAATAGAAATGAACAAAGCAATATGTGCAGTAGAAAAAATCAATAATTTATCTCCAAGACCTCAATTTGTAGTAATCTGTGGTGACCTAGTAGATGCAATGCCTAATAGTTTGTTGAATTTTTATGTTCTATTTTATTTGTATAAACATGTAATTATATTTTAGTTGAAACTGAGTTAAATCAACTACAAGTTGATGCCTTTCAACAAGTGTTCTCAAAATTACATCCTTCTATATCTCTTATTTGTGTATGTGGAAATCATGATGTCGGTAATAACCCAGACGAAAATACAATTAACAAGTAATTTAATATAATTAATTAAAAGTATACCTATTAATCTAGAATAAATAAATACAATTTTAGATATCGTTCTAAATTTGGGCAAGATTACTTTTCATTTTGGTGTGGTGGAGTACTTTTCTTGGTAATAAACTCCCAATATTTTAAAGATAGTAGTCAAGTTGAGAAATATTCAAAAGAGCAAGATCAATGGCTAACAGAAAAACTGAAAGAACACAAAGGTCAAAGAATAATTGTATTTCAACATATACCGTTTTTTTTAAATAAACTCGATGAGGGTAACAACTATTTTAATATTGAAAAAAACTTTAGGCAACAAATGCTTGAAAAATTATATGCAGCTGGTAAATAGCACTTTAAAATTTTATTATGTAATCAATATCGGAATGGGACAAGTGGGCTCCGCAAACTGGACACCGCCAACTCGGCGCTGCTAACTGGGCGTTGGGACAAGTAGGCGCGAGGACAGCTGGGCGCTAAACAGCTGAATAACATGCGAGTCTATCTCAATATACTTATAGAATCAGAAAATTCCCAGAATATTAGAACCGTATAGAAACCGGTGATTAGTGTGTATGTGTGAGTCAGTCGGCTGCATGCGCGGCGACAATAAAATAAAATATTATATCTATACCAAACGGACGACACGACGCGAATAAATACAATAAAGAAACAATAACGATAAAGCTTAATGGGTGGATAATGATTGTGCCTATGGGTATATTACATTTAGTCTTATTTTGAACTTCGAAGCGATAGTGTTCAGTTCTGACAACATGGAAATCACATCACAGCGAAAAGTTTTATGATGACGGATTTTTATACATATTTGACAAACTATCGGCAGACGAGAAAACTGAGTTTTGGCGATGTGAACAAAAACGACATTGTAAAGCGCGCGTGCATATACATCGTGAAGTTATAAAAACTATAAATTTGCATAACCACGATCCATCTGCAGCTAAAATAGTAGCGGATAAAATCGTTACAAAAATTAAGAAAAAGAGCTATACAAACACAAGAATCAACATGCCAAGTAATCAACGAATGTACCCAAAATACTGATGTCGCTTGTCAAGGAGCTCTTCCCAATCAACAAGCGTTAAAGAAGCTAATCAGGAGGAAACGCAATGAAGTAAATCAAGCTCCGTCGAATCCTACAACTCTGGCTTCCCTCGAAATTCCTGAATGTTATAAAATGTATGAGTCAGAACCGGGAAACACTGAAAACTTTTTACTGGCTGATAGTGCACCAGATGCAGAAAGAATCCTAATTTTTGGACGTCAACGAAATCTAGAATTAGCATTAAACTGCGATAATTTTTTCATGGATGGGACATTTAAAATTGCACAGTGTTTATTCAAACAAATTTTTGTTGTTCTAGCAAAAAAATTTGGAGGTGTTCACCCTATCTTCTACGCACTTTTGCCAAATAAATGTAGAGAAACTTACGACAAATTATTTGGCATGATTAAAGTGTTAGTGCCAAACTTCAATCAAAAATCTATTACTTGTGATTATGAAATGGCTGCTTTCAAAAGTGTTTCAGAAATATTTCCTACTGTGGAATCCGAGATTGTTTTTTTCATTTGGCAAAAAATATGAAAAAAAAGTTGGGTAAATTATGCCTAATAAATCGTTACAACAATGAACCCAACTTTTCGTTGTACGCAAAAATGGTTATAGGTTTGGCGTTTGTCCCAATCGAAGACATGGATAATACTCTATTATTATTATCTGAAAACTTACCGAATGATGTGGAACCACTTTTAGACTGGTTTGAGGATAACTACGTCGGAAGAATGAATCGGAGAAATAATGGACGAAGACAGCCTTTGTTTCCTCACGGTATGTGGAATGTCTACAACAGAACTTTAAACCAACAAGACAGAACTAATAATCATGCTGAAGCAGCCTTCAGGCGGAATTAGGTATGGATCATCCTACAATTTGGAAGCTTATTGACGGTTTGCGAAAAGTGCAAACCAATCGGGACTTTTATTACGAAAAACTTGTTGCTGGACACAATCCGCCAGTGAAATTAAAGAAGTATAGGGATGACGTATCCCTATATGATCCCCAATCAACGTATTGTAACGGTTGTTCGAGACTATTATAACAGAGACGTTGTCGAACATTTAAGAGGAATTGCACATAATTACCAAATGAGTTTATAAATAAAATAAATTAAAAAATTAAATAAGATAACATTTTAGATTTTAAGAGAGACCATATAGGAGCACTTGCTGTATATACCATATGTATGACGAAAAATAAGTATAATTAGCTGTTCATCGGCCAGCTGTTTTGGAGTCCACTTAACTCGCGCCTACTTGTAACAACGCCCAGTTAGCTGCGCCGAGTTCGCCGTGCCTAGTTGGCGGCGCCCACTTGTCTTAGACCGATCAATATGTATTGTTTGTTAAGAAAAAAAAAACAAATAATTATTTTTTTCCAATCAGGTGTGTCTCATGTATTTTTTGGCCATTATCATAGAAACTGTGCTGGATTCTATAAAAATCTTGAATTAGTTACCACCTGTGCAATCGGAGCTCCAATGGGTGAAGATCCTTCTGGACTAAGAGTAGTAAAAATGTATGAAAACAATGTGATACACACTTATTTCTCTCTTGAACAAATGCCAAAATCTATTATAATTTAAGATTTAAAACTATATGTATAATTTTAGAAATTATAAATATTTTAATAACTTGACAATTATATATAAATATATATATATATATATTTAAATTGTATTAATTATTTATTATATAAACAAACAAATGATTTAATATTTTTATACAATGTTACATTAATTATTCCACCAATTGATTTTTCTTTGTATATTTTTTGAATTGATCCCAGGGATGTAGTTCTTCTTCAACTGTTATCTCTAATAACCATTTTTTGTGAAAATTCTGAAATTTTCTGTATCCTTCTTTAAAGTAATAGCTTTGAATGAAATCCGGAACTTCATTTTCTTTACTTTTCTGAAAATGGTATTAAACACATATTATTTCATAATATATTTCATTACATTAGTAATTACTGTTATTTTAATTTTAAAACTAATTGTATTTTAGATGACTGTTCAAAGAAATATGTTATAAATAGAGAACCAATAATTATGTACAATGTGCACATAATACCATCCAAATATAGATTACAGGAAAAAAGTAGGTCACTTGCCTCAATAATTATAGATCATAAGTAAATAACACAAACTAAGATGGGTGTCCTTGGATATTGAAACTAACAGCTGTTGACAAATTTTGATAACAGATATTGTACTGTAATCACTGAAATCAGTGATTTGAAGATGCTTGCATTAATTAATGTTTACGAAAAAAACACTTGTATCAGTAACATAATAAATCCTAAATAAATGTTTCTATATCTTTTAATTTTAAATTTATTACCAAGACATGTATCCAGACCCCTCCCCGCAAATTTCATAAGAAAAGATGGCATACGAATTTTCAAAATAGTATTGTAAATGTATGCAAAATATGTGCTAAATAATAGCAAAAAAAAAAAAAAAATTTTAAATATTAATATTTACTTATGTAGGTATAGTAGGCTAGCAAGATGTATTTCCAGCTTAAAACCACTATTTTTGAAATTAGAGGAATGGATGGCGTGCACATTTTCAAAATAATCTTACAAATTCATGCGCATTATAGGATATATTTAGCAAAATGTTTTTTTGAAAAATGTTAATATTTACTTATAGTAGGCCAACGAAGCATATTTTCAGTTAAAAACCACTATTTTTTAAATTGTGGGAAGGGTTGATGTGCGATTTCCAAAATATTCTTTCAAATTTATGATAATTGCGTGCAAAATATTTTTTAAAAACAATATTTACTAGGGATGGGGGCTAACGTAAAGCATCTTGCCAGCCCATTTCCCTTGAAATTTAATTTTGAGAAGGAAGGAGTGGCGTGCAAATTAAAAATTAGCCTTGCAGTTTTTTTTTTAATTTGTAAGAGGGGGGCAGCCAAACGTACGTAAACAAATGGTCATTCAGAATTTACCGATATTTGTATTTATGTGTGCCGTGTGGCATTGTATTCAGATCGAGGCCAACAGCTTAATTATTTTTTCACACATTATTACGAGTATAACCCAGTGTATATTACCGGAACCGTTTGTAAGTTAAAATGTAATTTCGTCGGAAGTTTTCACATTGTTCGTTCTACACCGACTGTCGATTTCGATGCATAGGGGGGGGGGGACAGGTCAAGAGCTTTAGCGGCGTCAGTCGAGATGCGCAAACCGGTGTATTCGTTTAGAAGAGTGGTTCCCAACCGGTGTTCCGTGAGTCCATCTCAGGTGGTCCGTGGTGCAAAATTCATTATTAAAAAAATATATAATTTAAATTTAGCGTATAAGGTATTTTTCATGATTAATCCATAAAAATAAAATTACGAAAGCAAATATGCTCTTTTCATTGTGTTCAACCAAATTCGATAATAATATAAATTGTTACTTATCGCGTTGACTGTTAACCATCCATCAATTAATAATCTTGATATGTTATATTGTTATCTGTGCCATATTACTAATAATATAATTTATTATCTGAGTTTCAGTTGAAATTTTTAAATTGCATCATACTATTTGAAATTGGTGTTTGGTACCTAGTTTGTTTTACTCGTAGTTTGCGTCCACCGTTTTAACGTTCACTACGCTGCTCCATACAATTTATTTAAATTAATTAAAACATAGTTCTGTGAAATTGAGTAGTTTTGTTTTTAAAAGAAATGGCACTAAAAAGAAAATATGATTGTAGTTATATTAAATAAACAAGGAAATCGCTTGAACGTAAGTAACGACACGCTTATAGTTTTAAGCCGAAGTATTCATCCTAGAATTTCAAAACTTGTCAAAGAAACACAACTCAAAAATCACATTTAAATAATTTTAAATTATAATTAAAGAAACAATTAGTGTTAAGTAACTATATGTAAATAAAAAAAATAATATATAAATTGATACAACAAATTGTGTTATTTTCATTTTATTCTTAGAAAAAATTAGTGGTCCGTGACTACATTAATTTTTTTAAAAGTGGTCCGTAGTGTTTAAAAAGTTGGGAACCACTGGTTTAGAATATATAAATTCATGGGTATTCAAGTAACAATCATGGCAATTATTCTTTATTGTTGTATAGTATATACTAATAAGTAATAACGAAGGGTTTTCGTTGTGCACTTTTAGGCTATGGTTTATTTTGGTTTCATATCAATGAGAGAAATTTACTTTATTAGAAAGGTTACATAATCAAACAAAGGATAATCTGTTCTATGAGATTTCAATGAAGTATGTAAATAAATTAGGGTTATACTTGTGAGTATTGCCGATTTATATATATATAAAAAAAAGATAACAAGGAAATCAACGAGAATATGGTTGAGGGTAGGACGGACGAATGGAGTTAAAACTGATAGTTTCAAAAAGTTTACGAGGTGCGAGAGAATGGTAATAGAACGATAATTATGGAAAATTTTTAGATCACTGGATTTAAGGATTGGAGTTATAGAACCCATTTTGAAAGCAGTGGGGAAAACTCTACAGTCCGTGGATTTATGAAATAAAAAAAAGAGGGACCAAGAGCTAACATCTCTTATCTTAAACAAGAAGTCACCTAGTATGCCGTCAGGACCAGTTGATTTGATATTACTAAAAGTGCATAACTAACGCAATTCAAGGAAAATAATACATGAGAAGGAAGAATAAAATTTGTGTTTGATAAAGCTAAAGAAAAAACATCTAGTGAACAAGATCGAGGAGTTTAAACAGTATAAAATAACGTGGAAAACAAGTTTGTCGCATCAGAAAGGGTTTGAACTGGTAGAATCGTTATAGACAACATTAGAAGGGATAGAAGAAGAGGACCGTGATTTACAAATGAAAGACCAGAATAGCGGGGATTGGACGAGAGAAGATTCAGTACGGGAAATAAGAGCACGGTAACACTGCTTTGACTAGAACTTGTATCGGACACAAAGAAAAGAAAACTGATGGTAGTCTGATAAAGAATGAGAAGACTTATATTTGGCATGTACTTGATTCTTTAGATTTACTAGGCTTTTGAGCTCCTTTGAGTACTAGGACGGAAAAGAAGAGTGACAAATGGATATATTAGTGACAAAGGAAATAATAGATGTATGGAGGGCATCTTGAAAAATGGACATCGATATGTCGGAATTATGTAAACGAAAAGTACGTTCCCAATTAAAACTATTGAAGAAATTGACAATGTGTGGGAAATCCACTTTTGTGAAATTAAAAAATGATAGTGGTGCAGGAATTGTTGGGGAAGTAAGAGCATGGACAAAAGAAAGAGACAGAGCGGGATTGTCAGGAGAGACAGTAGACTTAATCGCTGAGGTAACAGAAATATAATTACAATTTGAACATGCTAGATCTAAAAGTCATGAGAGTTGGGGACTTTATTGAGTTGATACAATCCATGAAGAGAGAGTTTCTGGGACACAAATATACTGAAAAATGGCAAATAAACAGTCAATATGACATAGAGGAGAGAGGTAGATACTAATAAAGTCAATAGAGTTGAAAAAAAATTTCACAAATTATTACTCAACGCTCAACGGATTTATCAGATACGGGAAGAAATATCATTGCGAACAACAATGAGCACACCACCGCCACGTTCACAATTATTTGTATTACAATCTACCACTTAAAATATTATAATTTTTAAGGCCAAACTCAGCAGAAAAAAAATTACTATTAAGCCAAGTTTTAGTAAGTATAATAATTAATATAAAGCTAAAAGTAGCAGTTTTACAATTTAAATTCAGCAGCTTTGAAAGAAGTCAGAGTTGTTGACAGAAAATGAGAAGCAGCTTATACTTAGAGCTGGTGATGAATGACGTTTGAATTTGTTGACCTAGATGTCATCACACGCGGGCGCCATTACAGCGGTAAATGGTAAATCTCGCCAACTTAAGCGCGACTGTCTAGATCAACGTGACAAGCACGGAGTTTTTTACGTTCGAGACAAGTCTTATCACGAACTATCGATACTTGTGGTTAAAACGTTGAGGACCGCAATTTAGTCGACCAGAAAAAAGACAAAATATCAGCTGCCAGATCTTGACTATTAAAGATTACTTTTGTTGGACGTGTGGCATATTTCTTACGACGAATTGGTTTGAACTCAATCGGCTTAATACTTACAAAAATAGCAGCCAGGGAGTTTTTGTCGTCAGAAATTTTAGATGATAAATTAGGGAGATCACGAACGATGATGTTGGATTTACATCGGTCACGCTCGATGATATCGGAGATTGAAGTAGGACGAGGCAGACTTGTAGTGCTTGTTCTAAACTCAAGAGCAAAAAGACGAAAATCCAGCATAGAGACCTGATAACGCAAATCAAAAATCTCACCTGAGATAGCATAGAATCGAGTTTTGAGAATTGAGAGCATCAAGACGTAATTTCAGCTGATCACCGAGCACATCTTGTTTGATTAGTGGTTTGTTTTAAGTGAGTATATGTCAGAAATGGCTTTAAGAACATCTTTAATAGAAGATCCAGGTTTCGACGAAGATGAAGCGTTCGATTTAGTAGAAGAAAAAGCAGAACGGGTAAGTGCTAGCGATGATTTAGAATTATTCTTGGTGCAATATTATGTGGTGAAGACAAAGCAGAAGTGATAAAATGCGCCTAGAAAATAGGCAATACAACACATAAGATAATGCATCTGAGGATAGGCAACAAATCACAGATTGGACAGAAGTTATATACTCTTTGAGTTACCTAAACAACACTCGAAAGTTGAGATACGATACAGTGTAGTGTGTACTCACGGGTGAAAGAAGCAAATTAAAAACCATTTAATCCGCCAAGATGAAACTGAAAAATAAGTACAAGCGAAAATTGCATGAAGATAAATCGCATAAAACAATCGCGTGAAAAATAAAATGTGTTTTAACGTATGATGAGTTTCCAGTTATCTAAAATTTTATACTATATTCCCTTTAGTCATTTGTATAAAGGGATGTCCGTGATTGACATAAATGTAATTTCTTATTTTGTTTCAATTTACTAAAATATTGTCATTAATTTAGACATGTGATTCTGCAGCCAAAAATGATAAAATTTTGTCCAAATTTTCTTTTAAGAAAAACACACACTGATGTAGCCACGTGATAATATGAATAATATTCAAATATACATTTTGTTGATATCTTTTTTTCAGGTTAATTATAATATAATTTAGGGCAAAGTTATAAAAAAAAAATATCTACCAATAAATAAGTAGCATCCTTATTCCTTATAATAAGAATATATGTATATATATTAGAAATTGGATGCTCCTTAATTTGTATTGAGTTAAATTAATGTTGGTGCCTCCAAAAAGTTTTCAATATCCTCCTCAAAAAAAAAAAAAAAAAAAACCTAAATACGCCACCACTGATTGTACAAAGTATTAACAACATGTGAAATTGCAATCACAAAATCTTATTAGAACTATTCAATCAATCCCTATATGGGATAAAAAAACAGAAATTTTTAGTTTATGAAACTCTCCTACAAATAGCTGTCTTAACAAAAATTTGACATTTATTGAATTTAAATAAATTATTTTTAATATCTTTACTTACTCTTTTTTTCATTAAATCTTTAATTGTGTTATCAAAATGATTTAAGCGGTCCATAAATAATCTATTAGGTTTAATTTCTTCATGTTTAACCATATTCATTATGTAAATTATATAGCCAAAATTGAAATGGTAACATGCTTGACCCAACATTGTACCCAATATTTCTGAATTCACTCTTAAATATTATGAAAAATAAATAAAAATCAAAAATAATATTAATAATTGAACAAACATACCGAAATCCGTGGTCTGCTATCATTTTAATTAGATCCTTAGCTTCATTCTTATTTTTACAACCTAATGCTAAAACACCAAATGTAACAATATCTACGCTCAAGTTTTCTGAATTAATCAAGCGCAATGCATCCTATAAATAAATAAAAATGTATATAAAATACAATTAATAACTTTGCTAAAAAAATATTATAGTTTTACATGATATTTATAACATGAATGATTTTTTTTTCATTACCTTTGCTTCTTCGTAATTAAATCTAATACTTCGTTTTTTAATGAGAATATTGCAAAAATCAATATCTATTCTAACTGCATTATTAGATATTTCATTTAATAATTTCTATAAATAACAATAAATCATATAAATAGGAAAAATATTTTTATAATGTATTTTTTAAAATAATAATTTACACATAAAACATAGACTTTTAAAATTACTATAATAATAATACTTTAAGAGGTACTTTTCCTAATTTTGAATAAGAATCTGATACTATCTGTGTTTATTTTAGAAAATAAAATACTACCTACTATTATTTTTGTATTTGTTTAATACCTTTAATTTGGATTCATGATTCTATATGCAAGTTTTCCAATTAAATTATTATTATTATTAAATTAATTTATGTTCCTTTTTTTATGAAGAAAATAAGTTCAAATTTATTTTCCATTAAAATATTACCAACAATAATTGAATTTAAGCAATACCATAGGAATGCACATGGGAACAGCTTATACTAACCTTGCCTCTCATTTTCGGGGCCAAAAGTAGTATAGGTACTAATATAAGATGCGATATCAATGATGTTATACAACTTGGCATCATAATAGGGTTGTTATTTGTTTAAATTTAAAATTCAGGACACCAGGTAGATATCATAATTTACAATAAAACATACACTAAAAATACACAATCAACAGATAAACTGTTCGCAACGAATACTGTATATGTACTAATCCTGAGAGGACCGGGCTATGTCAGAAATTAAGTTATCAGTTATTGGACCGGACTGAACTCGATATATTTTATAACAATAAAATCTGCCAATTATTTTCAAAATATACAAATTATACAAAATTGTATATTAAATTTTGTCTATGTGCTATAGGAAATTATATACTCTACTATGTAGCATATACTATCTATAACCAATTATTAGATATAATAATTATTGGTACATACTATATATAGTAAGTATAGTAAAACCTCCCAATAGCGGACGTTTTTTTGGGAACAGGGATATTTTCACTACTTTTTAATGGTGAAACCTTGAATAGTGAATATCTATTATTGCCTTCAAAAAGGTAGTGGACTGTATAGAATACATTTAATATAATTATATTAAATAAATATATAATAAAATTAAAATATAAGATTTAATTTAATTTAAAAAATATCTACATTTTACATGTGACTAGAGGCAGTGTTACGTGCACACTTACAGTCTATCACACACTAAGACAAAGTAACATTACTATACATTTTTGTATAAATATTAGGCACCTAATAAATAAGGATCCTATTAGTAGACACATTTTTTTGGTCCCGATTATAATATTTATTGTTTAGTTAATGAAGGAAGATTAATTATATACGTCATCATATCAATCCAGATATTATAACTCTTCTTTAGCGTGTGGTTTACGTGTATAGTGTGGTATATCAAATAAAGTAACAAGTTTAGCATACAGTCTACACGTCTTTAAAACATCCAATATATTTTATTGAACACTGACCGTAAAAAAAATGTCTATCTACGATATTATAAATAACTTACATTTTCTGCTGTTATTGTTGGTGGTATAACTTCCAAAAGTTGGGTAAATGTTTTAATATCTGGTTTAATTTTATTACTTTTCATATTTTTTAAAAATCCAGAGCAACCACCTAATAATAGTAATCTAAATAACACACAAAAAATTATAGTACTAGTTATTGATTAAATATAATGTATTACCTTTCTTCAGAGGATTTTATTTCAGATATACATATAATGTTACCAAAGTTGGGCTTAACATCTAAAAGATTTGGTCTATTTTCAGTAAGTGACAGTTTATTTTCATCACCATTAGGTATTAATGATGTATAAAGTTTATCATTTTCTAAAGTATTTGATTCTTCTAGTTTAGATTCAGTAGAAAATAAATGAGGATCACCAATGATTTGACCAATAGTTTTACGTGTCTCAAATTCATCACCAAGACCACATTCCCTTGTACATTTTAATAAAAGATTGTAAGTATATTTTGAAGGACGTACACGTTTAGAAATCATTTTTCTCCAAACCTAGAAACAGTTAAATTACAGGTATTAATATATTTTAAAAAAAAAAACATACCTAATAATACACTTTAATTAATTAAAATTACTTTTATTACTTGATATATAAATTACTAACAATAATAATATATCCAAAATTAAAAAAAAAAAAAAAAATAGAAAAATTGTTACAACATAAATTGCATGTAATTCATAGCCATAACTCATAAACATAACTGTGAATTTAATGTTCTAAAAAAATTTCAAATATGCATGCACTAAAAAGTAGCTCTTATGTTTGAATTATCAAATTTTTGATTTCTCATCCCCTCACTTTGTTTTTAAATTTAACTAAAAACTACAGCACTTATAAAATATATCAAACTTAAATTATAGATCACTTATTGCAAATAAAAAAATGTGTTTATAAAGTTTCTTATAAATTTATTATATCCCAAGAAAAATAATAAAATATAAAATATTTTATCAATTTTGCAAAATTAATTTTGTTATAAGTATTTAAATATATTTGATGGTAGGTATATGATAAAATAATAAAAATTATATATAATTTAATTATCTATATAAAAAACTATCATTGAATCAACTAGGTAGGTATATTATTGTTTGGGCCTTGCCACACTGACATTTTTCACCATTGGTCTAAACTCTAAACGGTTTTATTTCTGAAGTTATTTTTTATTTGCTACACTACATATTTCTTTCCATTAGGTTTGAACAGTTTATCATTTGCATCATAGTCGGGAGCATGAAAAATGAACAGTTATTGCCACATGTGATTTTTCAATAATGTTTATTAAATGTGCAAATAAAATGTTTGCGCTACAGTATATAATTGATAAAGTCAGAAGGGAAATAATTTTAAAACTCACATGTTTGTGAGCACACAAGTACAGGCCATTATATACTGAACACAATAAAAAACAAATAGGTATGTAGTATGTACTATGTTGTTCTATTTTGTGGTAGTACATAATATGTGTTCTATTCTTCTATGATAGTACTGAGTATGTATGGTATATTATTCTGAACTTTGTTGTTAACACAGATAGTAACATAATTTTATATTAAAAGTTAAAAGTTATAAGTTTCCTTCTTGGATGTCTAAGCAGTTAATAAATTTAATAATTGTCAAAAAAAATTTTCATCTCAGATTCAAATAGACTAAACTGCCTACCAATCATGTTTTCTCAGAACTTAATGCAAAATATAAGTATGTATCAATTAATTAATTATCAAACTCGTATTGCAGATACATAATGCCCATTAATCAATTCTCTTTGTACCTTTTGGAAATATATAAGGAATCTCAAACAACACCCTTCTGTTCCGTTTCTGACGAACTACCAGGGTATCACTTCTAAGAACTCATCTGAATCTGCTACACTTTTTTTCCTATTTCTTCTCTTCTATTTTCAAGCAATCAGACACAGCCTCTCCTTCATCTGATAAATGTTGTAGACAACCATTTGATTTTCGTGTTAACTGCTTATTTTCTCCCGATGACTCTTAAAGCTCTTAAAGCACCATACTATGATATACTATTTCTAACAATCCTGATGGTATTTTCGTATGTTTACCATATAATTTTTGTCACTCTTTGTTTTTTCCCATCTATCTATTATTCAAATCTTCTGTATGAAAAATTTGCTCAGTAACCCCAATTCTAAAATCACGTGATCTATCTCCTGTCATTAATTATAGATTGATTTCTATTTTACTACACTTAGGCAAAATATTTGAACTCCTTGTACAATTGTATTAAACATAGCCTTAACCATATACTATATGGCCCGCCAAATCAATAATTACCAAAAAAGTCTCTTTTGCTTCTTTTATCTTGAATAATATTTAAAGGGTGTTTGTTATAAGGTGGAAACGGATGACCAGCTTTCACCGGCTGGCAAATTCAATTACTATAGTGAATAAGTTTACTAATATGATGTTCACATGGTAGGGTGCATACAATTTATACAGTACTTTAGCTCGTGTAATATTATATGTTTATATTTATACAATATATTATAAATAATTGATTGCATGTTACGTTTTTAAAAAGTGTGGTTTTGCACCATACAAAATATTATTTTTCTTATTAATTTATTAATAATTAATTTCACATTAATCAAAAATTCATAATATTTTGTGTAAACCATCGCTAAATTATACATCAAATTTATAATATATGCAGACTATAGTTGCAAAAAAATTATAATGATAGAAATTTGTGTAAAAAATTAAACAGATTTCAGGCTGTCGGCTGGTGAAAAGCCAGTCGTTTGTTTGTCCTCTATGTTTTATATGCGATTTGCTGTACTCAGGTGTCACTGGCAAAAATAAGAACTGAACCAGCATTGTCTGTTTACTCTCATTTATTCATATAGAAAAAAAAACAGGCCAACAAAAGCCAGTCATCTGTTTGAACCATATAGTGCTTAAATATTAGTGACCCTCTTCTATCTTGGCAAGTAAAAAAGTAGAGCTGTTAACAAATTTAAATCAGTTTTCAAAATTATTATATATACTTTGTATTAATATTTTTAATTAATTAAAAAATATGTTCATAAACATGAACAAGATGTTGACCAAGATATTGAAAATTCACCTGGTTTATATTAATAATTGTCAGTTTTGTGTTAAATATACCTATTTGAAATAATAAGGTGAACTGAAATTGAACTAAAAACTAAAAACAAAATTTGGTGTACAAAACTAAATAAAAAACTAAATTCATAAAATATCAAAGCCTAAAAAATTAATTTTTGTTCAAGGCTGACTCTTAAGAAGACGTGTCACACTGATTATTTTCAACGGTAAAAACATGTTTACGCAAAACAAATGAAATGGCATTTTAAAATAATTTTAAAGTTAAAATACTTATTTTAAATTGATAGAAAACAACATTTTGGAGATAACCACATCGGTGTTTTTTTAAATAATATGTTTAAAAAATTTAGTGTCTTAAGACTGAGGAAAAATGTAGTATGTTGTATCTTCAATAACAAGCTTAATATTTAGAAAATTGTAAAACTTTAATGAGGTTATCTCTAAAATATTGTCATCTACAAATTTTATAATAAGTGTTATAACTTTAAAAAGTCATTTTATTTGTAAACGTATTTTTAATTACTTTTAAATTATATTGAAATATTCTTTGATTGTTAGATTTTTCTTTTCTTATACTATCTAAAAATTGCCTATACAAAACCCCTTAAAAATGGGGTGTGCGACATCCACTTAAAGAACCATAATATAATGAAAAAAACATTTTTTAATCATTATTATTATTGTATTATTTTAAATAGAAATTTTAAGTGGTCTTATAATGTATTTCTGAACATTCCTTCTGCGTCAAATATTAAATTCTCATGTGCCAATAATATCATTGATGAGCACAGATTTGAACAGCTGTGTAGACCACCATACACCCAATTTTTAAGGGGTATTTTATAGGCAATTTTTATGACATTTTAAGAAAAATGAAAATCCAACAATTTAAAAATATTTAATTATATTTTAAAAGTCATTTTAAAATATTGATGTGTCAGTATCATTTTTTATTGTTGTGTTATCAAAATATTTGTTAAAAATTTGTTCACGCTCTATAACTACAACTTTCCTCCATATAATCGCAGTCAAAGTTTATAAAAAATACGAAAGATGAGAATATTTGCTTGCTATACCATAACGTGGAGATTTTTTCAATATGTATTTTTAAAAGCCTAAAATCCGTAATCGAAAATTATATAATTTTAAAATGAAAAAAAGAACAAAAAAAATTTTAACTAAAAAAACTGTATGCTACAGCATATTAATTAGTATTCTCATATTTCATATTGTGTATGAATGTTGATTGTCCGATTACTAAGAGAGAAGTTATAGTTTTGGCTATAGTGATTGTATTTTAATACTGCAATAATGGGTGTGTAGCATCCTCTTGACTACATAAGGAGTACCTACTCTTTAAAACCATGAAAAAAAATCGTTCCTAAAATTTTGAAAAAAATGTAATCGTTAAGATGACATTTTAGCATTTTTACTTAAGTAATTATAATAATTAATAATTTTTTGGATGGAAAAAATTAAAAATGTGAATATTTCTGTATTAAATATTTTTTCGTTGTATTTTGTCCTTTAAACCAGTGGTACTTGAGAGTACTCAACCTTTGTATGTGACTCAATAAATGTATCTAAATTTTTTATGGTCCTTTCTAAAAAGCACAACTAAAATTAAAAATTTAAGCAATATACGAGTATACACAAATATTGACTTGGAGGCTCAGGCGACTCCTCAGCCCTATTTCATTGTGGTTTTTACTAAAAAAAACAATTCAGTGGTGACCAATTCAAAATTAGGTCTTAACATATATAGGTTGAAAAAAGCTGCTTTACCTTTAAGTGTACCACATTTTCGCACCATTTTTATTTACGCGGTTACTGACCACAAGATACCACTAAAACCCTGTTTTATCTTTTATGTTATCAATACACTGGATGATCACCTCGGCAAGGGCGTCCATCTAAGAAAACTCAGGGGGGGGCGAAATTAACGTCATAAACCAAAAACCATATATAAGATATTTTATTTTATAAATTTACATTATATTATTTTTACAATATTACATTTTCTTAT
>JAIPRL010002667.1:0-56155 GCA_025469235.1 Pemphigus obesinymphae | reverse complement strand
TGGAGGAATTTTTTTTAAATATCACGGCAATGATATCTTAACTCTAAATTAAACCGTTATAGAGCGTTAGCTATGCCAGATTTCCATTTATGAAACTTTTGCGACCCGTTCCCCTCTACACCCTCCAACTAAGCGATACCAGTCCATAGTATCTTAGTCCGTGGTACCATACATGATCGCCGTGTATCCGTTTTATTAGTTACGGAATTGGTTACCACACATGATCATAGGAACGGTTTACGGTTTTGTGATTATGATTCCCACCACCCCACACCCAGTCATAACAGACATAGTGAGCGACCGTTATATTTGAATTATGCGTTTGTTTACTTTTATATAATATCTATACTTATATTTTTACTATGTATCCACGGGTATAATAAAAATCTGACAATAATCTTATATAACCAATATGTTCTGTGGTTATACTGGGTACCTACTTGATTATTTATATAATGAATTTCTGTACAAACCGATTTGTGCTATCATTCGTTAATTATATGATTATGAAGTTAAAATATTGTTCTGCGATTAAAAATAACGTCAAACCTGCATTTGTGTCCAAGTCTATCTTACGATTAATACAGGAAATTTTATGATACTGGAATTTGAATTCTGGTGTTTATGTCAAATTCGATATACTTCAGTATATTTTGCATAAAGACTACGGGGCGTTGTTAAAAATATTCCTATATGCCACCAGAATTCAAATTCTAATTTTCCTATATACCTCGATTGAAAGACTGAGACAGCAAAACTGATGTGACGGCTTCTTAAGGTTAAATAGTGAAAATACTAACATATAATTATTTTAAAACATTTATTAAATTAACGGTAAGGAAATAATAATTTTGATCAAAAAAATAGCTGTTCTATTGTTCTATAATATGTATATAGTGACTATGCGTTATCTTGAATTTTAATTCGAAAAAATATGATAAATCGTAAAACATATGATTCTTTTCGGACAAATTGCTGTGGTAACGTTCACCTATATCCCCGGTCAATTAGATACACACGCGTTCAAGGTCATAGAAACGTGAATCACGAGAACAAAGGAATTGGACAACCGTGTCGTACCCCAGTTATTACCAACAGAGTGATTCTGTAACAGATTTATAACGAATATTATTGTTAAGGTGTCAAAAATATCCCGATATCGTGTCAGACGGTGAGAATTGGCCGTCAAGCGTTATCACTAAGATAGTATGAACTGGAAGCGACGGATTAATACGTGCAAACAATTTGTTACGATAAATACCAAGGTGGGGGAATCTATGCGATTAAAACACCGCCTAGTTTATAGTTTTGACAACATATTCATACGCAGACTACATGCATACGTATGTGTGGTATGTATGGTATATGTTCACTAGGATCGCATGATGGATTATCGCTTAGATTCCCCCACTTACTAATTCACCTTAACAAAATGTAATCACACCACTACCACCCACCTTCCTTGTCGTTTCCAGTCCATACTATCTTAGTTCGTGGCGTTATCGAATTATAAAATATGTTATCATTTATCATTATCGCGTATTATTTGGTTCAAAAAGAGAACTTTTATTTCAATTTTACGATTAATTAAGTTATGAAGTTATGAATATTATTATATCATAATGTTTAATGTTTATATAAATATTTTTTTCTAAATTATGGCCTTGTACTTTTTGGGTTGGCAGTTGGAGGTCTCGGCAAAATTGAGACATTTGACTAATAATATTATCATATATTATGTTAAATACATTGAAAAACCCATGTTTTACAATAGCCGCTCCCTTCATAATAAAATAATTATTAAAATAATCAAAATAAAGGTTTTATTAAATATATAAGTAGTGAACATTGATTATTGAATACAATATAATTAATATTATAGTATTATACTTAAGTTTTTAAATTTTACAACATCGAATACAATATACGTAAAATTATAAACATTCGCTTATACTTCATGCGCAGTGATTGGACACGATTTATAATCTCCCAGAAAATTGTCGTTGGTCGTCGGTTTCTTATCGACTTGGGTGTAATCACGATTTAAGATAATATGGTTGCCCATCGGCCTATGATAATGTTCTCGTTTTTACAGCAACAAAGTTAATCCAAAACGGAAACAGCTGATTTACGTACTACTAGCGCTTGTAACGGTTTAAATCAGAATCACGGACGTATATTATCAAATCATCCCACCATTCACAAACGTTATCACAAACCATAATTTAAAATAATATATTATAAAATTAAATACTACAAAATAAGTTAAATCTATTTTATCTAGGTAAGTATTAATTTATTCTGTAAATGCATCTAGAACAATATATATAAATCTGTTCTTTGAATACACATTGGATTTTCTTTATATTACATTATCTTCAAGAAGAAGTCATCAAATTTTATATTATATTGTACATATATTACATATGATTAAATTATAATAAAGATATACCTACCTATATTATATATTCTTTATTTTATTTTTATATTGAAATTTATTTAATCCTATTCTTTATAATGTCGTGCTGTGGTCCAAATTTTCCTCAAAAGTATACCAAAGTTAGCACATTTGCTGTCCCAAAGACTGATCCTTTGAGATCACAATGGCAGGAAGCTTTAGGTATTACTTTTAAAACTTCCTCTCGAGTTTGTTCTAACCATTTTCAAAAGGATTATATTATTGATACACGGGTGTCAGGTCCAGGACTCAGTAAATATACAGTAATTCAATATTATACAATTTTTTATTTTACATTTAATAATATAGGATACAAAAAATTATAACAAAAATATTGCTTTAGGTGTGCTTAATAAAAACTCCGAGAAGGAGCAGTACCTATTAATTTTAATTTGTGTAATAAAGTAACATCAGTAATGGTAAGTATTTGTACAATTGTCTCGATTATTCAGACTTGTAATTAACTATTATTTTTACATAATGTTTAAATTTTAAATTCTACTTAAATACCAATTATTTAAGAATCAATATACAAAAACACAAAAATAAATTTTAGTTACAAATGGAAAAGTCTCTAGTACACAAAATACATAACAAATAAAAATAATATATTTAAACTGAATAAAGTAAAATAATGTTTATAAATAATTTATAATTATTTATTAATTAAATAAATAACTAACTCCATAATTAATAAATATATTCAAGTCACTCATTCAAGCTACATTAAATATTCAACACGATCATTGTTATGAAATAAATTCTAGCAAAAATATATTTGTAAAATCTACGCAAGTTCATGTAATGAGAATTTAGTGAAGCACCTACACAGAAAAACAATTAATTTTAACTAACGGTAAATATACAACAAATGAATAATTATGTACCTAAATGTTAAATATAATAATACACCATATGTTCCAACAATAAAATATATATTATATTATTATTGAAATTTTTTTTTGTGTTATAAAATGGTCATACTTTTTTTATTTACAGACTCAGATATACTAATAAGCGTATTGGGCAAAAAAATTTCTTTTGAAGACATTGGTCTTAATTCTAACTTTTTGGTAGACACATTTAATAACTTTTAATATTTACTTAAAGTCTTTGATGAAATCAAAGTGTGTCAAGGTACAGCTTCGGTAAATGAATGCAAAGACATTAATTCGTCGATTAGTCCTCAATGTTTAGAGTCTTATGGTATGTGGAGGCATTTAAAGTATTGCTCAATTTTACTGAAGACCACACTTCTGATAGGTTGTTATATTCTTATTTTCTATGATAAAATTTATGAATTATGATATTGATAATGTTAAATTAATTTAAAAAAAAATATTTTAGTATTATGTGTACATATTGCAAACGTTTATGGTATATAATTAAAAATAGAAGAAAAAAAAATATAAGACCATTTTTTTCTCCCAATAAAAAGAAAACTATAAACAAATTAAGAAATATTAAAGGAGTTTTGAAAAAAAAAAACATAATAGAGTCATTTTAAAAATAAATCGTCTTCAAAATGACTTGAAAAATTTAAATTGTTTTGTTATTCAAAATAATGATAATGATAATAATAATGCCAAAAAAATATACTGTGAAAATGAAAGTTATTATTTAAGCCGCTCGGAACGCTGGCCTTACGTAAATCATATGTTGGATCATAGATTAACTTCGTTGGTCACATTATGACTGATGGTTGGACAACCATGTTATCTTAAATCGTGGGTGTAATACATTTTGCAAGCTATCGATAGAGTCATTTACAAAATCACAAAGTTGATAACAAAATTCGATACATTTACGAAATTTCGATAAGAAGCACTTATCGAATTAATTCGTTAAAACAGTACCTATTGAATTACAGAATAGAGAAGGATATATAATTAGTATATGTGACGAACAGAGAGAGAGTGACAGTGTTTTCCCAGAGTGAGAGAGTGAGAAAGAGAGTGCGCGGAAATAACGCACGTGAAGACGTATAATGACGTCGCAATGATAGCACCGAGGAATTCGTATACGCTGTGAAATGTTTTCCGGTCGAAACGAGTAGAAAAAATTAAATAATAACAAAAAAAAAAAAACAAAAAAAATGGAACTAAAGTTCACCGCAAAACGAATATTACTTTTCCGAGCTAGTCATTTATCGAGATAAAGACAATGAGAATATATCTCGGGGAAAAATTACCCAGAATTAAATAAAGAATGAAGATTTTCGTCTTGGTATGCATGAAAATACATCAAAAATGAGCTTTGATGTCTGGATAAAATATATAAACAGTTTAACAGTAAAATAATTAATTATATATATAATTATTATTACGTAATTAAATTCGAACAAATTTCTTTTGTTCTTATTCATTTCATCTCCTTTTTATCTGTTTTTTTTTTTTTTTTTTTTACTAAAAGGAATAGTCGGACTAATGCTGACGTAATTAAATAGGAGGGGGTGTCGGTCATTTGCTGAAATTTGTGGACAAGGCGGAGGAGGAGGAGTCTAAAAGTACAAAAATTTTCTGACGTAAAACTTGAACGCCCCTTTAATTTTATGTGTCTAATGTCAACAACTATACATGGTTCATTTTTTTTACGAAAAAAAACCCGTAGTGATAATATAATAATTAACATGTATCCAATAAGATGTCTCCACTTGAATATCCATTTTATGTATTAAGTATCTTAGATAAACGTTATTCAAACTAATAAATTAATTGATTTTAAAAATTATTTTTATTTTTGTCAAATATCAATTATTTTTAAAAACATCTATTACAAAACAGATTAAAATCAAATAATTTTAATAATTATATAGTCATACAATTTATCACGATATTTCCTAATCAGTAATCATTAGCTCAATTGTGTGTATTGAACGTGTTCGATGATAATCAGGCTAAACCTTAACACGTTTGAACGTGCTAAAGTTGAAGTTAAATTATTGGTAACTTTTAACTTAGAGAGCTTACTTTTTAAAAATGATAACTTTATTATTAACATAACGAGTTATAATTATTAATTATTAGTTTATAATTAATGAATTAATTTTAATATTTTATCAATTAAGTTAATTTAAAATTACCAGAAAGCAAATTTTGTTTTTTCAATCTAAATAAATAGTAAATTTCACAATTTATAGTAACTATTGAATGATCACAATGTAACATTATGACTATAGATAAGTAACGTAATTTATTTTATCATGACAAACGTTATATATCGGGAATTATAAATAATATCTGTGAAAATTGTTTCAAAAAGTTTTTTGTGCATTCAATTGAATATTTTTTCTTAAATTTGACATTTTTATCCTCTCCCTTATTTATTAAGGCTATATATCAACTTTTGATTTTTAATATAAATGCTTAAAGAATATATTTTAATGAGAATTTACGTGTTTTGATTTTTTCAATTCAATAAATATTTCTCGAGTAATAAACATTATAATTTAAGACATGTTGAAGTTGAAGACAAGTACTGTATACGTCATTTTCAACATCTATCACGTACTATGACAAAACTTATACACTTTATTGCGTCATAAATCTTTATTACCTACTCACTTATTGGATTCAAAAAATCAAAACATGTAAATTCTCATAAAAATATATTCATTATCGGAATTAAATTATATTTATTTCTTGAGCAAACGATCCTCCGCTCACCTCTTAAAATATAAGTTTGAACACCGTATATCCTCGTTGCGTCCTTCTGTCTGTCTGTTCATCCTGTCAATTCGTTATCATAGTTGCAACTACATAGTATACATAGTGACAAATTAATGATTAAACAATCGATTGTCCTTACAATTTTTTATTCATAGTTACCAGGGAAAAATAAAACGGGATATCAAGTAAGCTCAAAAAGTTTTTTCTTACGTGCGTAGACATCCATCGACATCTGGCCTTACCATTCGTTGCATTGTTTACCAATATCAATATTTACCATTCGTATTCGTTTTGTTGGCTTTAGGTTTCTATACATAAGTATACAGTACATAAGTTAAACAAATTATTTATGAAATTATAGTATATTGTTTAAAATATGTTTAAAAACCGGGAATTTTGCGCGTTCGCAGAGTATACTTTCAGAACTTCTTAAACTACATAGTTCTCATAAATAATTTAGCTTAGCTTAGCCGAGGGAAAAAACTCCGTAACTCGCCCCGCCTTGATAATAATTAATCGAAAATAAATTAAATATAAATTGAATACTTAGATTTTAAAGTAAAAAAAAATAAAAGTTACCCAAAGGTAGACATAAAATGGTTAAGAAGCTAATCGTCTTTTAAACTGTTCAACTCAACGGGTTAATTATTTTGGTCATTAAGGACCTTCCAACAAAAAAATCGCGTTTCTTATAATACGTACATTAAAAAATAGTAGAACATTCTTTTTAATCGTTTTTAATTCTAATCAGATTGGTGTATATCATGTGCAGTTATAAAATAACTAGATATAACTTCATGAGTTCGAAATAACTTAGTAGATTCTTATAACTATAGTACCATCTACGGAGTATGTAACGATATTGATGTTGATTAAGAATTATTCGATACACGTCGAATTATAATCGAGTTTTTTTTTTAATTTTGCTAGCGGACATCATTGATTTATTTATTATTTCCACAGATGTATATATGAGTCATATCGAGTCCCAGTAAGATACTTTACTTAAAGGACAAATTCCTTGTGAAGTGGACCGTTCAACGAAAAATCTTGGTTTTTTATTGCTTTAAAAATATTATATTATATTGCAAAAAAATAATGGTATCAATATAATATTTGTTTGTAACTCTCTGATTACGAGTTATCGATATTTTAAAAATAACTCATGACTTCAATTTCCATCGCTGTGTTTGTTCGACCTACGGTAATATTACGGCATTTCTCCTTTAACATGATAAATATTATAATTATATAATAAATATAAGATTTTAATTTATTAACTATAACTAAAAACACGTTTATTGAAGAATACCTCATATTTTTTAGATGTATATAATTATTTTACGTTTTCGTTTAATATTACCACAAAAATGTATACATACCATTTAAAAATTTAAATTTTTACAAATTCACAATGTTTGACAATGTGCGTTTACCCATATTTATATCTATTTTAAGTGTGTACCTGACAAATGTATCTTATCTAGCATCGATAAAATGTATTCTTTGTATTTTACTACTATAAATACTATTATTAACATGATAAACAATTATCATATAATGTAAGTTAAGTTTTTTATTTTAATAATAGCAAAACAAACATATTTATTAATGATTAAATTATATAATTTGTGTTAAATTATTGAATTAAAGATTTTTCAAATTGACCAAAAAATGTGCCCTTCTGGTTCTGTTCCGTATATGTATATAAGTATGCACGTACAACTTTATGGTTTTATGTCAGTAGCGTTGTGCTTGTCTTTGTTAAATAAAAAAAAATTGTGGGTCAGATTTTTCTGGTCGTCTAGTTGTTTATCAATTTTTCGAATTCTGGTATTGATGTTAAATACAAATAAAATTTGTAAAATTTAAAAAAATAGGTTTAAAAAATCTGTCTATATTTTGAAAAAATGGAAAAATGTTATTTTTAAGTAGGCAACAATTTCTTCCAAATATTTTTTTGACGGATATTTTAATGAATCCGATTTATATTTTATTGCGTAAGAAACTTATGCCCGATACCAAAGTGCTAGCTTAATTAAAACCGTAATTTACAGTAGATTCAAATCTATATAGCTACACAGACCTACAACACCGTTTAATGGTAAATAATAATACCCATAAATTAGAGCAAAAAAAATAAAAAATTAGGAAGTATATAGCCAGAGAATGCATGTTAAATGTTGTCTAAACGTGAGGTAAATAATATCAACTATATATGTGTTTTTAATACAATAATTCAATAATATATTATATTTTTTGGCTACGAAAATGCAATTTTCGAGTTATTCTGAGTGTACAAATTTCAATATCTTGCTGAAATGAAACTTTTTGTATAATTTTGTATAAATATACAAAGAATACATAACGTCTCCAAATACTTTTGAAATATGCCATGGCGACAATTTAGCATCGTTAAGCCTTTGAAGTAATTTATATAATATTACTATTATTTATACCTATAATAAATATATATATTTATTTATTTATTTATTTATTTTTTTTGTATATTTTTTATGTATATTATATTACTTAATAATTAACACACAAAAAAAAGTACCTACTCTGCAATGTCATTTATTGACTAGAAAATTAATTTCCCAAACACCGTATTAGATCATCTGTTAATTTTATTATAGTCAAACTTATTTGAAATGTATTCACACAAATTAAGACAGTTAAAGTAAATATACTGAATATATAACTGGCGCAAGTAATCATATTCGTTTAGAATCACTACTAATTAATAATTGATTATAATTATAATAAATACATTATATCAAATAGTAATGAACCGGAAATGTTATTGACATATGTTGAATATTTTATTAGTATGAATGTAAACGCAAACGTAAAAATATAATATAATCTTTTATTCTTAAGGTCAGAAATCGTAATAATAATGCAAATATAAAATATACAGTAATCGGACGATGGCCGGTAGACAATCCCTACGGCTTGTGTTATTTAATACTAAATGTACTTATATATAATACCTACCGAAATGCTGAATATGCAACGGCGTATATTATCGCTGCCGAGACAATGATAATTCGAAATTTTTATAATTGTATAATATATTAAGAAAAATTCAAAAATATAGGTATATCTTATTTTTAATAAATGACGGATAATTACTATTTTAAAAAGGATACTTCCCCGAACCCATTGTTTCAATATTTTATCCTTGAAAAATCTTTAAATAATTTAATAAAAATGAATTCTTTAAATAATATTAAATTGAAATAACTTTCAACTAAAAGCTTATATATTTATTTGAATTAATTTTTTTCACTTAATTACCAATTTTCGGAGTTACCTACAAATTTTATTTTCCGCCGTCCCCGTGCAATCAAATTGGTTTGGTGCTTGAGTCAATTATTATACTCTTGGAGTCGTCGATATATTAGAATATAATAATATTGTAAAGTACCTCGCCCGTTTAATCGAGTTTAATATGGATCTTTTAACAATAGTAATAATGGAAAAGTTTAAATTAGTATTATTCGCCTTACAAGTATTCCAATAACTATTTATAATGATCGTATAATATACTCACTGTTCAATAAGTTATAACGAGTTCTACAAATAAAATATTAGTTTCTCCTTATATTTTGCGTGTAATAATTTCGTCATAAGAAATTAAATTGTACAATATTTTAATTATTTTATTTTATGTATATAAATTCCAAGAGAACATGAAAATAATGACTTAGCAAATCAGTACAATAAAGTTAAACGATGTTATATATACTCGTATTATATTGAATACTATTCACATTTACAAATCATATATCTTATTGAAAAGTTATTTTTAAGTTGATTTTATGAATACATAAAATAACGTTGTAAAAATTGTATTATAATTTGAAAAGTACTAAGAATACATATATTTCCGGTTTTTTAGAAGTTTAAATAAGTGTACAACTGTGTCAAAACATTAAAATATTATGATTAACCTTTTTAAACCCTCTGCTTTCTTAAAAAAAATTAACCTTTCATAACATGTAAATGATTTTAATATGATGCAAAATTGTTATTTAATATTAATATGTACCATACCATAGATGGAAAAAAGATATAAGTTTAGAACAAAAGGTGACTTAAACAACAAAAAAACTAACACCTTAAAAATAACATTAAATCACATCCAGAGTATAAAAAATGAGATTTTTTTTAAATTTAGGAGGGATAAAAAATGTCTCATTGTAAACATGTTATTAGGGCTCAGATATCGATTTGTGTATATAACCAAAATTTCAATATTTATTATTATTTTTATATACTGAGATAATACAATTGAGAACTCGGAAAATGGAACCTAAAGTACCCAATCAAAAAATAGAGAAGAAAACTTATACAGGTAGAAATTAAGTATGAAAAAAGTATAAAAAAAATTCAGTTAAATAAGAGGATTTTAAATTCAAAAATAAATATACCCATAGGGCTTACACATATATACGTATAACAAAAACTTGGGATAAAATGATCAGTGAAATTAATGGGAAAAGGTTAAATATAAAATTAAATTGTTTTAATCGATAAATTTCAATTAGGTATAAAAAGTAAACTTGAAATGGGTTTATATATATATGTATATATATATATATATATAATATAAACATTTTAGTGCATTTTTATACCTGTATTATGTTCTTATAAAATGGGTAGTTTTTTAATTAGCTTTACGCTTATAGTGTATAAAATGCTATCCTGTCTATATAAATTTAAGATTAATTCAAATGTCATTAAATATTAAATGGGTACCAGAGAATAGCAGAGGCAACCATTACACAGCCCTTGGAATTTTACAAGTGCTTGTATAATATAATTTTTATTTTTAGTAAAAAAAATGTGATTAGTTTAAAAAACAAATATTTTGATTGCAGTTGTTTGATACCAGCCACTTTTCACCTATTGTGTTTATTGATGATTCAGATTAATGTTTTTTCCTTAGTTTAAAAATTCCATAATGTTACTACATAACGTATTTTGATATTATTTGTAAAAATAAAACCACATAATAAAAAATTAAAATTATAATTATTTTATTTTACACATTATTATTGAAAAGATTATAATCTTCGGTTAATATGATTACTAAAATTTGGTTTTAAATTTTGATTTTATCTCGAGTAGATTAATAATAATCTGCAGGTAAGTTTTAAAAACACACATTAAAAGGATTTGTATTTGGATTCGATACGATTTTTTCATGGATATAGCCAAGCTCTCATAAAATAATTAAATATTCCTACACATATTATATAAATGTTCTAATTTAATTCCTATGATATTATTGAGTATTTATTTCTGGAATATTATTACCATAGTAGTTGTGATAATGATCGTGAAGATTTCCGTAAACGGTACTTTAAAATGTAGATATCGTTAATTTCGGTGTTTCAGTCACACGTCATATCAATTTTCTAATATTAAATTATTGCTGACGATAAAAGCAAAAGTATGTCATAAGTAGTTTAATATTAGAGACATGTATATTTCAAATTTTTTTTCGTCAAATAGCATAATAGTATATAGACACAAAAGGTGATTAAATACTATTTTCTGATGAGTGTAAAATCCAACATCTCGAGTGGAAAGCACTTTTAATTAATAATAATAGAACGCATAATATGTACGGTATGAATCTTTCAGTCACTTAAAGTTTAATGGGAGCACAAAAAATAATGGCATGGTCCTTAGTAATATTAAGTATAATATTAAGCGTATAATGGTTTCTAGTGATTTTGTTTTAAATTTTAATTCTAACTTGATGGGTATACTATCGGAAATATTTAAAATGCATTTATTGGCGAATATATTATAACGATAGTGTCGATCGTTTTAAGATATTTTATCATATAGGTACCAACTCGGTTTTTTTTTTCAATTTTCCAATATTAAATTATAATTAAAACGAAAATATTCGAAAATGATTATTTTATTGATAATCGAGGGACAATTATGAATCATTTTCATCAACAACAATAATATAAGAAACCGCTGTATTTTAGTCATAGCTAGTCATAACTATACTACTAAATTAATAGGTGCTATATTGTACGGGAGATTGTTTAAATATGATGAGACTAAAATTCTTATTATTTTTAATTTAAATGTTAATAAAACTTAACTTCCGAAATATTTTATTTCATACAAGTACCTACTAAGGCTTTGACAAAAAATCGTCTCATTTTGGTGTACTCAACGAGTAGGTACACAATGAGACGTTTTTCAATGAAATTTATTATTTAATTATTCAATGAATTAAGCATGATATCTGAAAAATAAATATGTATAAGTATAAAATTATAAACCCGTACAATCTCAGATCCAAGAGGGTGGGAAAGGGAGCGTTTTTCCGTTCAAATTTTTATTTTTATTAAATAACATGTTCAGAAAGCCCACTCTGTGACCGCTTTAAGTTCCCGGTTGATATACGTATTTTAAACAATAAACTATAATATCCCATAAGCAATTTTAAAACCATTTATTTAACCTACTATATTTATATACAAAAACCTAAAACCAACAAAATGAATACAAATTGTAAACATTGTTATTGGCAACAACAGCAACGAATTGTAAAAACAAACAGATGGACGTTAGGAAAAACACACTCTTCGAGCATGCGAGCATTCGAGATTTATCGTTTTCTATCTCCATATATAGTAACGATGAATTACAAAACGTAAAGACAATCGATTGTAAAAATCGACAAAAATAAATATCAACAATATCCCTCATAGCTATGTACTAGTAGTTATGAGAACGTATTGATAACACCCAACGGGAGTATAAAATATCAAAACTTGTGTTTAAATAGAAACCTAAAAACTATGTAATTAATTTATATTAATAGTGATAATTTTAAAATTCTTTCTCCCGAATAAAAAAAATAAATTTCCTTATTTATAAACATACTATACTAATAATTTTGTGTTATTTATTACTATACCTCATTGTGTAATGTGTACCATTTCAAAATTATATACAGAAATTAATTTTAGATAAAAACATAATCTAAAACTTAATACGGGAAATATATGATGAATACATAACTATGTAGGTACCTACTTTATTATATAAAGGATTACAATTTTTTCAAGATCTGCATACACGAATATTATTTTTCTGAACATTTTGCATTTTATATTTTCAAAACAACTTTTGGTAAGTACCACAAATCACATAACGACTTTTACGATGGAAATAATAAGGATAAACCATTCAAAATTAGTTTGAAAACCACAAATTATACGAAAAATAATTTCATAGAAAAAAACATTATTTGACTATCTAGTACAATTTTAAACGATTTGTCTATTTCATTAAACCGTCTCCTTCACTAGTGCATGTATTTATTTGTTATGCTTTTATTGATTATTGATTTTTTTTTAAACATCATAACAACGATTCTTAAATTTAAAAATGAAACAATAACTAACTGTATCAATTCATGATCGATTTATTTTAGTATATTTATGTCATATTTTGATATAAAAAATCAATTTACTATTTTTAAATTAAAATAAATGTATTATATAGGTATGTATTATTACATTTAAATAACAAATATAAATATCCCAAAAATTAATTTGTATCATTATTTTTACTAAAGCACTGATAATTAAAATTATTCATTTTGATTGAATTCAATTATTTAGCTTAAATAACGTAATAAAATTATATGTATTTTAAGAAAACCTTGAAATATAAAATTTACATTTCATTAATGTTAAATATGGTAAACTATTTTTGGTTCATTGTTAATTATACTTTATCGTTCCTCTCACATTTTCGTGTAAGATAATTTGAATAAATATATTACGACTAACTGCGCAATATAATAATTAATTGTCACCTTTTTAATACTGCCGATAAATTGTTAACTTAAAATGTTTAAAGGAAAAATACTAATTATATTATATTATATTTTAATTTATTTTCATAACATTCATTTTTGAGTTTTTATTTCACCATATTAATACAACTCAAATTTTATGATATTAATAAGAAATAAAAAATGAAATTAACAAAATATGTTTATAGAAAAATGTCAATACCATTATATTTTATTCAAAATTATATTTGGAGGAAAAATATACACAATTTAAATAATAATATTTACTATGAATTTTAAATTTCATATCAATTATAAATGTATAAACCTTTTCAACGTGAGAAACGTTTTAAAACTAATTTTATGAATATTTGCTTGAAAATGACTATCATAGCAGGTTAGTTGGTATTTACAACAGTGAGATAGCTGACGCTACATTCTAAGAATGTTTAGGATAAGCCAAAAGGATCTTAGCATGATTTAATATATTATATAATAATGCACATGCATTTTGTGACATTAATCTTTGTCATATTTTGTGCATATTATAGAATATCTCGAATACTCTGGAAATATTTAAAAGCGATATTTCGTAATAACTATATCATTTAACCTCTATTTAATCATTTTAGTGATGTTTTTTTTTTTACCCCACATTTACCTACACTTATAGAAATTTTTGGGTTTCTTTTATACAAGATCGCAGTAAAAATAATATAAAAATAATATTCTAAGTAATTTAATTTTAAAAGAATAAATAACTGATTAAGTGTACGTTCCCTACGTTAATGTAAAAATTAATAAGTAACACGTTATGTTATTTAGCAAGTATATTTTATTAAAAAGTACCTATACATATTATATATACTTATATTATTAAAATGTTAGGTTAAATTATAACGTTTATAACATTTCAAATGTTTTAATATTAAGTAATCTACTTTTAAATGTCTTTAATGAACATTTTTAATACATTTAATATTTCATTATATCATATGTTTTAAATACTTATAAAAATAGAATATAGAATATATACATATATACTCGTATATATATATATATATATATTCTATATGGTATTAATTTAAAAAGTAATACCAATATAGAAGAAAAAATATGTTCATGGAATAGATAAAATTTAATTTTGGGCGTCGGTCTTCGGTAACGTGAGATAGGTAATATATACTTACTGTATGTTCTATCCATGTATGAAAATAAATTGTACATAATATGTTATCACTATAATATTAAGTACCTACTTATATCGAATGAGTGTGTAATAGATTTTTCAGTAAAAGTTTCGTAAAATGTTCAATATCATAGCTATGGACATTAACGGAAGTAGTTGTTCGTATAAGTCACTGTTTATTATTAATCGTACAAACGTATAGTAAATGGACTATAATATTATATACTATATAAGTATAATTTTCTAAATGATTAATAACAATATAGTAATGCACAATATGCATTTTTGGATAGTAAATTATTGTATTCAATTAAGAAATTATGGTTGTAATCATTAATATCTATATATTAACTATAGAATATAATAAGTATAACCACAATGTACCCATTTTAATAATATTACGGTATACCTACCTATACTGTCGTATATTATTATATAATAATATTGAACTTTTTATTATAATGGTGATCGGATTTACGATATTAAATATATAACATTAATATATATATATAATAAGAAAGACGGTATTTACAAATTACTATTATGTTGAACAGACTATATATACAGTATACTTACCTGTATAACAATAGAAATGCATTATCACAGAAATTATGGAATAGAAAGCCTTTTGTTCATTAAAATACGTACAGAATAATAATCGTATTTTCCATAGAAATGTATAAATATATAGGTACGGCATAAATATTGTTATTTCAAAGACACAATTTTTTTCAAAGTTTCAAAATACATACATATATATATATATATACAGAGTGTTCAAAAAGTATGGAACGTTGCATTATTCTCGGCTCCTGATTAATATTTTTGAATTCCGATTTTTGCATGTTACGAGACATGTGAATATCTCGATTTCACATTATTCAGAAATCCATAGCATCGTGCAAAAAATGGTCATTAGTGGAAAATAGAGAATGAAATAAAATATTGTATCTAAACCAACCGAATAACGGTTAACAATAATGTTTTCAAATATTTTGAAATATTAATTTTAATAATATTAAAATTTAAATATTGTTAATTTAAATATTATTTTCAAGTACCTATTCAAAGAAATATGTATATTTTTTTAATTAAAAAATAAATGTTAATTGTACCTATAATATGTATACATTTGACAAAAATGTGTTATTTATTTTGTAATTTTCAAGTTGGAATAATTAATTATTTGTAAAATATCTGATTATGATTATGACGATGCATTGTTGACACATATACTTCGATTATAACCTGATATGGATCATAGTATAGTTTCTACGCATGTTTTAGATGTCGTGATTCTAACAGCAACACACGCAATAAATATTAAATATTTTGTGTTTAAGCATTTAGGGCAGAAAAAAATAGAAATTTAAAATTAAAGAAACACATACTTATCCGCATGAATAAAATATTATTTTCTAGTCTAAAAGTACTTATACATTACTTATCTTTATTTATTTATTACCCTAAATATAAATTTTATTATTTAAGATATTGTATTAATAGATACCTATTTAAATTAACAGTTACGGCTTCATGGCTTAATGTAATTATTAAATGTTATAACTCATTATTTAAATTAATTTTGAAAGAAAAAAAAAATGATTGAACTTTAAGTAAATGTAATTAATAATTAATTTAAAATTATTATCTAAACAAAAATACAAAATTACGTATTTAAATTAATTTGTACCTAGTAATTTGTAGTTGCATATTTTTGCTGTTAGAGTACCTATTAGGATTATTTATATTTCAACATACATAATATAATATAGGTACCTAAATATTGGTTCATATAATATATGTATAAAAATATAATATTAGTTTTGAAGTTATTCAAAACTAGAACAAAACAAAATTAAATTAATTTTTCTTAATTATACATTTATTATACAAAAATTCGAAATTTTCATGATGATAACGTACATTAACACGTGTTGTATATCTGCGTATAGTATTATCAATGACTAATACTCATGCAAGTGTAACAAGTACAACTAAAAGCGTCTCCTATTTCCATTTTTTTCGATTTTCAAATCGGTTTTTTGGAAAAATGGCACATTCAAAATTAAATTTTTAAACGCTATAATTTTTATTTTTTAATCTCTATATGAATATTAAAGAAAAATTAGGCGGTTTCATTTAAAAATCAAAAGTTGTTGCATTGATTTCGTAATTTAAGGGAGGGGGACAATATTTAAAAGAATTCTCAAATATGCGTATTATAATCTAAATAAATATACAAAAATCAGAATCCAAAAAAATATACTAGGGAGGGAGAAGTCTGCAATGCTCCATACTTTTTGAACACGCTGTATATTTATTATTTATGCATAAAATCATTTTTGCGGTGTTTGCAATTATTTGAACATCTATACGATTTTATATAATATTTTTAAGCTTCAAATTTACATCAATACGTATTTTCAATTATTTAACCACATTATACTGGGTTTTATTGCTGTCAAGCGCATGTTGACGTATTGTGGTATATATATCACGTACAGACTATATAATATATACAGAGTATATCACGAACTCTGACAAATGTAATAACTTTTCTCCTGTTCAATACACATGTCTCTTTTAAATAATAATAATTGTTACACGTCTATAAAATGCATACCTATAATCCAACTAAAATATTTTTATATTTTAGAAATCTGAACTAATCGACATACATTTCTGAATATTATTCGCCTACAAAAAAAAAAAAAAAAAAAAGGTCGACAATAATTCATTCAGTATACTATAGCCAATAATTAAATATAAAATTGTGTTACAATATGTATTGTCAAATTTTATAACTAATCCGCAGGAGAACTATGTGTATTTATCGTATTCGATGCGTTTTTTTCTTAACGTTAGGGATTTTTTAATTTTATTGATTATTCGTGTAACGATACGTATTACGACATGATATGTCTCCACGGCGAATCGTGGGCATTTCTGCAGTGTGTAGGGGACCTGAGGCCAACCGGCACAGAACATATTAAACGTCGACTATAGTGATGTGACTAAAGAATATTCTCGACAAGCTCATTAATGGAAAATATTCTCACGAAGTAACAAAAGCCTGTGAAAATTATAGAAATGAAAATAATGTCTTAATCGAATTTCGCCGGAAATTCTAATGATGTCTACGAATCTCTCAAATTTAATGTAATCATAATTCATAAAGATAAATGATAAGAATGAATCATGCCGCCGAGATTTCCTGTAGAATCGGACGGAAAACACGCTCTATAAACATCATAATTATTAACAAAAATAACAATAAACTGATAGGCAATAACGACGATTTATGCGACAATAGATGTTTTAAAACCGTAGTAATTATTGGAATTGACCATGGCTGTGATACGCCTACACTAGTTCGTACAAAATTATTATTGTCCAACGGATAACGTGATATGTATCTTATGTATGTTACAATTTTTAACATATTATAATATGTGTTTCTGAAATTATGTTATAATATTATATAGGGCGAGTGTACCAGTTGTGGCCATTTAAGTTTTATATTTTGTTTAAGAATAATTTGAATAATAAGGATTAATTTAAATAATTATATACGAATATATCAATATTATATATTAATGAAAGAGATAATTATCTATAAAAAAAAAAAAAAAGGTGAAATGAATTTTTTTGTGGACTAGTGACCGTTTATGCGTAACAGGACTTGTCAAATCCCTATTATTTTGAAAAATTTGATTTAAAAAAAAAATTAAGCTTTTTCGTAAATATCTCGCTTTCTATTAGTCGTACGATATAAAGTTTAAGAAAACAAATTTTAGAAAATAAAATTTTTTGTAAAATGGTGTATTTTTTTTATACAAACAACTGTTTGAAACCGTTTTACGACTTTTGATATATCAACCTATAAAAAATACACAATTATATGAGTGTGTTATTGTTCCTGGTATAGTGTGGAGGGGATAAAATTTTCAAAAAGGCTAAGTAATAAGCGGGAAAATTATCAAAGGATATACCCTAATAAAAATAAAAAAATTCTGCCCGTTCCACTTTCATAAATTGGTGGGAATGTTAATCCCCCCAAATTTAGTTTTTCCTAAAAATCTCAATAAATATTATACTTACGATAAAAAATGTCAGATAAAAATTATTGATCATTTAATTGTCTATAAATATTGTAAATATTTATTTTTGTCCAAATATAAAAGTTAGGCTAGAAAAATAGCCTCAAAACACACTTTTTGAAAAAAAATTAAGACTTTTTTTCTATTATTTACCCGTTCTCTTATTGGAAATGTATCAATAGACTCTTTTTAAAATGTTTTTGAGTAGTTAAGAAGTTGTAATCTATAGATATGTACATTAAAACTTTACGAAAAGGCCATTTATATTGTGTACAAACAACTGTTTTCGCAGTAAATGGCTAAAAATGAGTCTATATAAAAAAAGTACTTTTGAATGGATATCTCACTTTTTATTGGTCGTGCGATAAAAAGTTTCAAATAAAAATTGTAAAAGAGAAAATTCTCTACAAAAAAAAATGTATTGCTTATATATGAGCAACCGTAATCGTGGTACACATAATTTTAATATGGCGCCTTTTAAGGAAATTTTATTATACGATAATAATACATAATATGCCTTTGATTCAAAGCAAATATTTTTTTTTGTAGTTTTTTTATAGAAACGTCATCTCAATGTCCATAAATTTGACGCACCGGGAAGGAATTTTCTTTTTTTTTTGTCACATTAGAGCTATTAAAGACTTCAAATTTTGGTTTTTTTCTGTGCACGTTTATAGCATACTATACAGCTGATAGATTATAGCTCAAAAGGAACAACCCGTACCTTCAAAAGTTATAGAACCTTTTTTGTAGATAGTTTACGGTCTATAATTTTACTATTATCATTTTAATCGTAAGACCAATATAAAGCGAATTATTCACTCAAAGGTAATTTTTGTGAACCTTTGACCCCGAATAACCTTTGACGCAAAAGACCTGTCGATGGAGACTTTTTAGACAATGTTCATAACAACCTAAGAAAGGTGTATGTCAAACTACAGCTTGATACTAATTTTTTCGAAGTAAAGCTCATTTGTTTTCTTATTTGATACTACAAAATTGTGTATTCGTATTATTGTGTATTTTTTATAGGTTCATATATCAAATCGTAAAATAGTTTCAAACGGTTATATGCACATAAAAATTGCATTATTTTAAAGAAAATGTCTTCTTCTACAATTTGTTTTCTTGAATTTGTTATCGTACGACGAATAGAAAGCCAGATATTTACCAATTTTTTTTTTTTTTTTAATCAAATTTTTGAAAAAATGGGTATTTAACAAGTCCTGTTATGCAAAGACGGTTAATAGTATACATGAAAAATGTTTTTTCCTTTTTTATAGATAATTATCTCTTCTATTAATTTTAGTTAAAACTTTTTGTAGTACGACCAATATAAAATGAGATATTTACTCAAAAGTAATTTTAATAACTTTTGATCTCGAATAACCTTCGACACGAGAGGCTTGTCGATGAGGACTTTTTAGATAATATTCATAACGGCCTAATAAAGGTGTGTGCTAAAATGCAGCTTGATACTAACTTTCCGAGCTGATATGCTAATTTGAGTGGCCTAGTAGAAGAGGACTGTTGTTAACTTAATACGTAAGTTTTAAATTTGAGATTAGTATAACAAATAAAATATATAAAACCGTAAGAATAATAATTGTAGTTAATATTAAAATATAATCCTGTGTCCAAGAAAATAGCTTTAGTAATACCAAGTCGGCTCCTTAGCCTTGTAAAAATATAGGTATTAGTCGAATTTAATGAAGAGTATAATAACAATAAGAAATCACAATTTCCGGAGGGAAGTGAATCAACAAAAAGAATGTTACATTTGCGTGGACCTAGAAATCAGAATACCAATAAAATAAAATGAAAGAAAATTGATTAAAAAATAATCGATTTAGTTCCCTTTCGTTCAGAGTAAGCAATCTATTAATAGTACAGTTATTCGTAATTAATTAATTAGATTGTAGATAATATACACATACATATATAAATTATACATATAGGTACAGTGGTGTTAAACATTATCTAGATAAATAAATATTTATTTTATATCATATATAGATAATTTAAAAAAGGGGTTATCTTATCAACTATCTTGAATAAATATTTATAACATTATCTAAACCTGATGTCATGAAAAATACAATTTTTTTTTTTTTTTTGTAAAACTACAACTTAATTTTAAAATCCATTGTTATAAAATGGATAAAAAGAATAACACAAAAATAAAATATAATATAATATATATATTTTTATATATATATACATATATATATATGTGTGTGTTTATTAATAAAACTAAAAAATAAAAACAAGAAAGTATTTTACTGGTATAAATGTGGATTGTAAATACACACTTCAAATAATACCACGAACATATATTTTTTGTAAATACCATTATCAGTTTCAGAAATTTTAGATTGATGAAATAAAAATATTTATAGAACAATTAAATCGTTAATATAAATTTATTAAATCCAACAAATGTATTGATAACGCGAAGACTCTTTGTGTAAGATGTATAGTTATTTTTCATAATTATAATTTTTTTTTTTTTTTACGATTCTATAGATAAAATTGTATTAAATTTTCCCTTATATCTTAATGAAGTTACAGTTTTTAGTTATCTGTTCTTAACACCGGATATATTCTGTATTATGTAGCCAGTATTTATTGTGCAATTATTTAAACATGTGAGCAATGCGTTTAAAAGTTTCGTTGTCTTCCGAAGTTAGATAGGTAGATAGGTACTATGCTTTCTCGAATTATACTTGGATTTATTCCAAATTACAAGTCGTTTCAGTATGTAATCATGTTCATAAGACAGTTGGTATTTATAACCCGCGGAATATTACATAATATAAATAATGATAACGGTTTGTTGCGTTATCAAACGAAACTTTTAGCGAAATTCACATACATAAATTATTGTAAAATAACTTTAAAAAAAAAAAAAAAAAACCCTCCATTTAAAACGGTTGATAAATGATTTTAACGAATGGTCGAATTGTCAGGGCGGTATAAAAGGTATTGCAACTATTAGTGAATATTAATTTTCTTATAGTATTAAAATATTAATAAGCTTTGTGTTTTAATAGCTGCTTTCAGAGTAGGTTTAATCAATTTTGTTTTAAACCCACCCGCGCGGCGTTCTTGAATTATAATTGATTGTCTATATCGGCAGGTATTATGTATGAAGCAATTATGTAAATAGTAAAAATTAAACGGACGATTATCCTGATTAAACAATCGATTATGTTTACGTCAGGTATACAAACAATTATTATTTTTTTTTTTAAGTAATATCCGATAAAATATCAGTAGGTAGAGCATTTTTTTTTTTTTTTTTATAACATATCAATAATTATTTGGATATTGAAATAGTAGAATTATTTGTAAACTATTTTTATTAAACAGTAATTTTTATATAGGTAACGACAATCTTTATTAATATTTTGAATTTTAAAATTAATGAAATTAACAAATTATACAATGGGTAATATATTTTGTCCGTGTAGTTTTATCCTGTCCAATAATGTCGTAAGATCTATGAGCTAAGTTAATACTTAACATTGTTAAATGCATGGCATTACATGTAAATGCATAATACGAGAACATAATGGATATTTTATCGTTGTTTTTTGTTTACAAAATGTATTTATTTTTTATTTAAAACGAGATTTATGCATTTCAAACAGTGTTTGTTTTAATAATTTTGTATTATATTTAAATTTTTCGTTATTTGTTACGTTCAAAACGCTGTTTAAAAAATTATATTCGCCTTGTCTCGTAACACTGCGGAAGTCGGTTTTCCTTGACACGGGTGATTTATTTACCAATGCCGTTTTTACAGGAAGTCAAAAGGCAGTTTGTATATCGACCACGCGTAAATAAACCGAGAACTCTCTCTCTCTCTATATATATATATATATATATATATATATATTATATTATATATAAAAAGTCTATATTTCATAAATAATAAATAAATAAATAATAGTAACAAGATATAACATCGGCTGATTATATAGATTATACTAATAATTAAAGTTTTTTTTTAAGAATTCTTAATATATATTAAAAATCAAACAATATTTATAAACGCATTTTTACAATTATTTATTTTAATAATAAGTATAATTTTTCAGTATAGTATAATTTCTATTAATATACATTTAATATATAGAATATCCTGATTAATAGAAACATTATAGTTTATTTAGATGAAATCAAAATAAAATATTTGCATATTAAGTTTAAAAAAGTAGATAGCTGTAGAATACTCTAATGTTCATAAAATTGTAAACTATTATATGACAGATCAAATGAAATTACTCATTTATCCTATTATTTATAGATTTCAAACGAATTTTTTTGGTACGTACATGTAAAGAAATTATAAGATCAAAAGTCACTTTTATAATTGTAATAACTATCAAATAGAGTAGGTACTAAAAAAAATTTTAAAAATGTTCGTCCATTAATTGAGATTATTATATTATAAAAACCACATTAATATAATATAATTCCCTAAAATATATTTTACAAAGATAATTATAACACGGCATAATGTGTAGGCAAACGTAGTACATTTTTGTGTAGGAGATAATATTTTACACATAAAAGTACCAAAAAACATAAATATTGTATTAATAATATTAATCAATAAAATTAATTATAGATAAATATAATTTATTATTTTAATAAGACCGGCAAAAAACGTTATATTTTTGAATGTTTAAAAAAATTTTAATTTTAATTTACGAAATATCAAAATAAAACAATTTATTATTATAAAAGTAATAAACCTAAGACTTATTTTTCATTTTTAGTTTTTAATAAAATTTCAATGGGTATTATATTATTTTGCCATAATATTAAATAAGATAATTCGCCAGCACCCTTTTATTCTCTGCAGTTTGCCGATTCCCAGTTTACCGACTCCTAATTCACCCACACCATTCATTCATTCGACGCCACACGTATTACAAATACGGTTTTTTAACTTGACTTTTTACATACAATTCTATAAATAACTTTTTATAACTAAAAATTTAATAAAAGTCCATTTAAATAATACATATATTTAAAACGTTCAAATTCAATACATCCGACACATGTCCCATGATTATTCGCTTTTTAAGCTTAGGGAAAAAATAACTGCATTATAAGAAATCATAATGAAAAAAAAAAACCGAATTTCAATCGGAATTAATGCATTGAATAATTCTGTATTTTATATGTATAAACACAATAATACTATTATCAGTTATAAAATAGTATGATTGGTAATGCAAATAAATTATTGGCATTTTCATTGTCGACGAATTGGGAATTAATGATTATTTGTAATCATTTATTTTGTATAAGATTATATGTAAGCATTACTTACTACTTAACTATATTGTGATATAAAATGTTATGAAATATAAAAGATGATTTAAAAACTATACATTTTCATATAACGAAAATACTTTATTCCATAATATAATACATTATTATTGAAATATGTTAATATAATAACTATTAATATTATTTTTAATTTTGTTCTGATGTTAAGAGATATTATTAATAATACACGTTTTTGATCAATTTAAAGTATTAGGTAGGATTTTTAAAATGATGAAAATGTCATATTTAATATTATTGACGTCATACACTGCCCAATGCCCATCATTTAACTTTAACGTCTACAACATATAACTTGCAGTCCATAAAAAATTTCCCAAATTTTTGAATTTATTAAATTACTGTAAAATAACAAAATATAAAAATGTCTTGATAAATATATGTTAAAACTTTTAAATATTTTATTATGAGATATTTTAACTGGAGATCTTTTATTTGGTGATATATATTGTCGTGCGGTCAAATACAACGTAAAAATCTCTCAAAAAAACCATTTCTTTTGAATAATAGCTGGCAACAATACGTCATATTCATTTATATAAACGGACCGTTATGCGATGAAAAGCAATATATAAAAAAAAAAAAAAAAAAACGTTCTAAACGAATAAAATTCCTATTTTGTATACATCCGTTATACTATACCGTCCATTTCCATATACTGTTTGAATGGTATACAAATCAAATTAATATTTACCTTAACCCCATTAAAAACTTTCGAGCGCTGTTAATTAAGAAGAGCAATGAGGCAATAACACACGCATGTCGGTACATATATTATACAAAATGAATAATTATTATACATATAATTGGGTCAAATTAATATATTGCTAAACAAATTTGTTTTAAATATTACAAAAAAATTATACGTGGTATAATAATTATAGTTCCGACAAAATTTTAGATTCAGTGCAGAGAAAGATCTCTTTGATTGGTTTTAATATGATGATTAATATGATAGTTTTTTTTTAGATAAGGAAACGATTTTTGTAGGTTTTTTTTTTATCATATTTGATTTACATGAACAGTACTTAACGCGTTAATTTAATTTTTTTTTTTTTAATATTCAATAGATTTTAAGAAAGTTACAAAAAAATAAAAATGAAAATTTCGTTCCTTTTATTATGGTAATCTACTTATAGGAAAAATATTTTTTTTCTTTAGTCTGTTGTATTTTCAAATAAATTTGTATAACACATAATTATAAAATTCGGAATAATTATTATGTATTATATAAGTTAGACATATTATCATGGGCTTAAATATTAAATAAATATTATTTTCACAATTATATAATTTTTTTAATTTTCAATGGATTTTAGGCGTGATGCCGTTTATTAAAAAAAAAATATGTACTATTAAATAAATATGTACTGTTATGTAAAAAACATATTTCTGAAAAAAATTAATTGATTTTGAAATTTTAATAAATCAACGATTTTTTAGGTTTTCAGCACAATATAACTTTGTAACTAAGATATATAGAGAAAATATATACCTAAAGAAACTTTTTTTTTTAACTAGTTATGAAAAATATTTTTTATTTAAAACTCTTTTTTATATATCTAACAAATTAAGCAATAATTACCAAGAAACGAATTATTTAAATTTTTTCGTGTAGAAGTTCATACTTTGGGCTCAAGTCGACACGTGTTAACTTTATTTGATTGACTGGAAACTTAATAGGGTTTAGTTTTAGACTAAATAGAATAAAAAAAAAAAAATACCGATCCTCAGAGTAATTCCGATATTTGAAAAATAAGTGGCACCCTAGCGTCCATCAAGAGAAACTCAGGAAGGTGGAATAAACTTCATAAACTTCACTTTAAAAAAAAAATATCGTTCATAGAAATTTCCACCAAAAAGCTCAAGAAATTCACTTTAAAAACAACAAAAGGTCTTTCATATAAATAGCAAATGTATACAAGTATCTTTAATAATAATTTAATTTTTTTTACAGTAGGTATGTATGAAAAGCAAGGGGAGACATGTCACACCTCCTACCTCAATGAATGCCAATGCATAATATATATATATATATATTATAATAATAATTAAATAATATTTACTCTATATACAAGTTGAAACGTATAATCCTATTATAAAGTTATCACTGAATTAATAATAGAATAAATAATGGAAGTTATAATGTATTATAAGCATATGTTTATACAGTATAATATTATCGTCTGTTATTTAATTAATTTGTCAGCAATTTATGTATTAAATAATATATTATTAAATATTTTGTAAACATTATTATAATAATTGTGTTTTATTGAAAATAATTAATAAGTGGTACTCAGAATATTACTTACAAGTTCATACTTACAGAGTAGGTATGTACTTCAGCAATGTATTGACGTCATATATTTTTCACCTTTTTTTTATACCCATTTTGGAAAATTATTGATTATAAAAATACCATTTTCTGAATATGTTCAATACCTAAATACCTAAAAACAATTAAAATAATTAAAATAAAATCTAGAAATTCTATAAAATAATTATAAATAATAATCACTATGAAAAATTTAAAAATATAATTACACATTTTATCAGTCTGATCGAGTCCATTACTAAACAAATCTCATACGCAGCGCGATGTATTAATATAGTAGAAAAAACTATTTTATACAAAAGTTATTTTTAAAAGTTCCATTGGGATAAAACTGAGAAATAAAATAAAATTACTATAATGTAACAATGGTTATTAAAAAAAGCTAGTAAATCTATACAAATGCAAACATGATTTTATAATAACGTTGGATATTCATAATAATTGAAAATGTTTTAACGAATATAATATTTTGCTTGATCTGAATTATTTCAGATTTGACGTTTTTGTCTTATATATATATTGTATAAATATAGTGTTCAATATAAAACACTTGAATTTTTATAAACGATCTAAATATATATATTAGTAATATAATGGCAATTCATTACTTTAACATTGTTGAAAATAAATAATCAGGTACTTGACTTTTCTTTTTATACCGAAATGAGCAAAGCCAGTCGATTGTCATTCTTATAAACAATTAATTGTTTGTACGCTTTACTTTTATTAAGCTTATAATATCCCAAAGTAAACAAAATTTGACTCCATCGAGTTATTTAAGTTGACCTCTAAAGTTTTTCCTGAAAGCTTACTTAAAACTTTCAAAACCACTCGGCAAATCGCGTTTTGTAACGTACGGTAACCACATTAAAAGATCATTATAAGGTATTATATGACTTTTTGTATTTTCTGAAAAAACAACTTTGCTACAGATTGTTACCTCAAAATGTATAAAGAGGTTTATTGACGGTTTGGCCCGTAAAGTGTTTACGGACCAATTTAAAAATTATTGTTTTAGATTTTTAAACATAAGTTTAGACATCTTATATCTCCGTTGTGTCCGTCCGTAGTTCTTATAGTACATATAGTTCAAGAAACATAGTCGATTTGATTACTAGGTAACTATAGTTATACAATACGTTTTTTTTCTAACTTATTTTTACTTCTGCCAAATTTACCGTAAGCAAACTTTTTCCCTATATTCCCATACAATATTTACCTTCACGAACGTGAGGTTAACAGCGCATTTTTTTGATTCTAGTAATGAAATTTTAAAAAGCCATCCACATACAGATGGTGGAAGTGTGGTCTATCGTCCTTTCAGTCCTCGGACAAGTTAGTATAATATTTTATTATTATTTAAATTTGAAAGCAAAATTAAATCATTTCATGTAAAAGACAATTCTGACCGAAGTTCGATAAAATATTATAAAAAATATATAATTTTTTTTATTTTAAAGCAATAATTTCATTCTATAAAACAATTTTGAGTAGAGCTTCAATGTAATGAAAAAAAATAGATAGCCATGACAATTGTATTTGTTGTTTTGTTATTTCCCCAACATTTATAAAAATATTTTCGTTTTAAAAGGTAGTATTTCTTTACGCTTCGAAAAAAAGTTCTTTACTCCAAAACTTCTACTCGACTAGTTCTACCAAAAAAAATTTATACATACTTATATAAAAAAAAAACAACATATTGAAACCAATACATTGCTCGTTTCGCTCAGAATCTAAAATTCAGTGTTTTTAATTTTCAATAACCATAAAATCTCGATCACTTCAGATGAAGCTAGGTTTTAGTAGTTAATGCTGGGATTTACTATTTGTACTCAATGAAATCTGATATTCATAATTTTATTCGGGCTTTTACTAAACACGTTGTGTACATGCTATATGTACACATTCTATACCTTATATACAAATTGAGTCAGTAAAAGCTGATTAATACACGATACATAAAATTTAAGAGATAAGCTGCGTATAAAAACAATAATTATATATTATTAAAATAAAGTACAAATTATTAACAGTTATTTAAATTCTTTATTATACAAAAATTAAATTAATTATTTGTATTTTTGCAAAAAAAAAAAAAATTTTAAAAGCAGAATTATTATTTCTTTGTACATATAAATTAGTAAAATTAGTAATTATAAATAGTTTTTTTTGATTTTTACTATTTATTTGCACACGGTGTACTTATTATGGTACCTATCTGCTGTTACATAATACATTTTACTGGCGGCATATGCATTTTTTAGTTGGACATTTTTTTCTGACAATTATTGTTCTGTACTTAATATTTATGTTTTTTTAATTAGGTACAAAACGATCACCATATGAGACCACAAGTCAAATGTATTATTTAACAGCAGATGCCATAACAGTACATCGTGTGCAAATAAATAATAATGCTAAATAATGAAAATTTTAATTACTATTTATAATTACTAATTTTACTATTTTTTATGTACAAATAAATAATAATTTTAAAATAATTTTTTTTTTTTTTGTATAAAGAATTTAATAATTGTTAGTAATTTGTTTTAACAATATACATATATATATATATATATATATCATATCGCTTAAATTGTATTATGAATTTTAGCTTATACTGAGTACAAACAGTAAATCCAAGCATTAACTAGTAAAACCCAACTTTACCTAGTGATTGGGCTTTTACGGTAACATTTAATAATTTACCTAACATTTTTTTTTAATTTACGCTGTAGCGCTATAAAATAAAGTAAACAAACGCCTTATTGTATATAGTGTATTGCATATATCTGAACTATAATAATTAAGAAAATAATGATTTTTTAAAAAGGTACCCAGACACGCATATTAAGTTTACCTTCAAAATGTATTTCAAATATGTAGAAATAAAAGTATTTAGAATACTCGCGTAATCAAATAGTTTTCCGTAAAAGTATTTACGATATGCTCATACGAATGGTCGAATTAGTATTCTAAAACTATTTAATTAAATATTTAATAATACCCAAAAATTGAAATCTAACAAAAAGTTTACTCTGAAAAAAATTAAATATAACATTATTACATTGTTATAGGTTTTGAATGGTGACAGGGAATGGAGTACAATTATTATTATTATTGCCTCTTCAAATTTTTTAAACAATTTTGTCTCACTAAAATGTTTTTTTTTTTTTTAATAAAAATTATTTTTTTATGAAACTCAAATATAGCTTATTTAAATAAATCATAATTGGATCAACTGTGACTCGACTCGTATATTGATTACTCTCCAAACTGTAAGACATCGTTTCCGTCTAGGTTGACAACACCTGATATTTTATAGTAAATTATTGCTTTCGTCATCTGTTTATGACGTACTACTATTATACATTTTGATTAGATTTATTGTATTTGGAGTATTCTAACTTTTGAATACGAGACTAGGCAACTGTATTATTAGTCAGCAATAAGAAATTCAGGATGCTTTTATTTAATATTCAAATTTTTCCTATTGAATGCGTATTTTTTGGAGTACCTACCTATATAGTCCTTGTTGGTTTCACACATATTATTATTGTTGATGTTTATGATATGATATATTTCGAAATAACGGGTAATGTTAACAATTGAAGAATGTTGACATTAGTCTTTAAATTTTGTGCAATATAATTTTTTAAAGTTCAAACATTTCTGTTACCTTATCAAAATCAAATATAATTTTAGTTAACGTAGGTAATAAATTATTATTCAATTTTGTAAAACTCAAACTAAAATTTGTATGAATCGACTTTAATAAAGTTTTAACATCAGAACTAACGAATATTACTAATAGAGCTATTAAAAACTACAGTAAGTACTCCTGAAAAATTTTAAATCATCCAAAATAAAACTTTTTAACCAACTCGTTAAGAAATTTAAATAGTAATTATTAAGTACTCTAATTACATTATTGCTGCAGCGGATGAGGTGTTTCATGTACCCATATCATTCAGAGAAATTGCGAGAAAACTTCAGACCTAGGTGGTACAGGGATACATGTAAGTTTAAATGTGATATTAAAAGATGTAAATGTAAATCATCCAAAATATTTTGAGCAATTCAAAATTCATATATTTTATATTTTCATATTTTAAATAAATAATAATTAATTCGGTCTGTTACATTTATTATTTATTTATCATTATAAATTATAATTTTTTTTTATTTTGGTCGTCCTTTTTCCTTTAGGTCGATTCATACCTAGTAGTGCAAGTCATATGGACTAACTAGCTACTCATTAAGAACACTTTTGGCGACATAATATATATATATATATATATATATATATTTTTTTTAATTGTGTCAATTTTCACTATTTTAATAATTATTTTTTGACAATGTCCAAAAATAAATTAACTATAATTTTATATTACCCTGCCAATTTTAACATTATCCAAGATTTCAACAACAGGCATGTCCGGATAATTTTGACAAGGCTGGGCAAGTTAACGATATTTTTTAACTCGTTAAGTTAAGTTAATTGAAAATAATATAAGCTAAGTTAAGTTAAAAGTTACTCGTATATTTGTATTGACTTTTAAAGTTAAAAGTTAACTTTGAAAAAAAAGTAACTTGACTTAGTTAAAAGTTGAAATTTCCTAATTAGGAAAAAAAATTCGATATACCTATACCTATATATCGTAAAAGGGTAAAAAAAAAGGGTTACACTCAAAAAAACTATTGGAGATTTATTCTGCCTGAAAAAGCGTAAACATGTAAAAATGAAAATACAACACGTCATTTTAAAACCCATGCATAAATAAGAAATCAGAAAATAACTCCTAGCTGCCAAGATATCTACATTATTGTTTGATTCACACTAATGTAATATAAAATAAGCGGCACCTATATCACTTCAATATATTTTCTATACTGGATATAGACATAAATACCAGCCTCCATGTAGTTAAAAAGACCGGGCTCAGTCCAATATTCGTGAACGGCCAACGTCGCGGCTTGTGCGCGTGAGTGGTGCATTGATTCTTATATCGATTACGTACATGCTATTGTTGGTACCTGCTAAAATTGCGTATAGGTACCAAAAAGTAAAATCCTCATTCAAAAATTTGCGTTGTTCTTTGGGCAAAATTTAACTTAATGTAGATACTTTTGTATAAAGTTAACTTGAAGTTAACACGTTCGTTTCAATAAAAATGTAACTTATTAAGTTAAAAGTTAATCTGAAAAAAAAGTAACGCGTTAAGTAACTTAATTAAAATTAACTTAACTTTCTAACTTAATTTTAACTTTTAACTCGTTAATGCCCAGCCTTGAATTTTGATAATGTTAACATTATCCAAATTATTAACATTAGCCATGGCATATACATCCCTTCTTATTCTCGTTTTCGCTTGTTCACGATACTCACATAGTTTAAGTCGTTGTCAATACCAACTACTATCAATTTAAAGTTTTCATATTATTCAAGATACCATACATAACTTACCTGTTATAAATCTGTTACCAAAATATTACTTTATTATGTTGGTAGGCACATATGTGCCACGATTTAATTCCATTATGCCAGCCACAATGTTGACGTTGTAATGTGTCTTTTGTAAATCTAACAAAATTTATCTTTATTTAAAATAAGTAAAAAATAAATAATCAGATTTAAAATTAGATAATAATAAATTGTATAACATATTTTATTTTTCTTATTGATTTTACCAGCGTCGTACTAAGAAACATTTTTATGGATATTTGTGATTTTTCAATTTTACTCACATACCTCCTACCAATAATATGATACATTTACATGTGTGTTATAATATAATATCACACACATAAAATATTTTTAAATAGTTAAAAATTATATTGTGTTTTAAGATGGCCAATTTAAATTGTTGGGTTTTCTGAAAATTATGAAGGTTAGTATTTTAAAAATATGTTGATTTTGTGACGTATTTTGATTTTTTAAATACATTTATCATATATAAGTATAGGTGTATACAGAATGTAACCCGTCTATTTAACAGATGTAATAATTTTTTTTCTATTGAATATTTTTGGGTTTTTATTTTTTTTTAATTATTATTACAGCATGGCGCTATAACTTAAATATTTTTAAATTAAATTTTAATGTTTAGGAATCTGAAATAAAAAAATTTTAATTTAAAAATAAAATCAAGATAGCCATTTTGTAGATTTGATTTAAAAAAAAAAATGATTTAAAAAGTTTTTACTAACATCGAGTCAATTATTTTTAAGCAATTTTTAAAGTTTGTAAAAATTGGATTATTTTTCTGAAATTTCATTATACACAACATGGCCAATACCATTTTATTTTTTTATCACTAATAAGTTAATAACCAACAACAAATTTCTGGACCGCCAAATATAGCAATATGATAATTTATTTACAAACACAAACATCATGGTTACTAAATTATTTATATGTTTAAACTATTTGAGTTTAACATATTCTGATACATTATTTGAGTATGTATATCACCACAAAAGTGTGTTAGTGGATCTAGTCTTCTATTTCGAATTATCTGTAAGAAAATGTCAAACAAGGCGGACATCAAGATTCACATTGCCTATATATAATGTAATTCAATCAAAAAATCAATGTAAACTATTGATTCAAGATTAAAAAAATTGTGAACCTTAAATATATTTTGTTTTGTATTTTATCTTTGCCTTACTCTAATAGTGTTGCAGATGAGTGATTTATATAATCATATAAGATATAAAACTGTACGTACAATGCTATTTTGACTAATGATGGATCCAATATTACCATATAGGTAGAAAACATTTTTGTTGACACATAGCATCGCTACCAATGCATTTTAAATATATAATATTAAATAACATGGGTAGGTATTATTAAAAAAATCAAAAATAGTTTGTTCAATCACAGTAATTTATTAACAGTTTATTAAATACCATCGATAATTTCAGTCTACAGCAAAATTAAAAGGTACCTACACAAAATATTGCACTTTTAGAACTATAGTATAAAATGTAAATAACCTGAAATAAATTGATACCTAATTTAATTTTTCATTGTCAATATTAATTAAATCACTTTAAACTCACTGAAAATTTTTATTTTCATATAATTTTCGATTGTTATTTGTTGAATAATAATTTTTGACGACAATAACATAACATTATTATGATAATAAGATATTCGCATAGTTAAAATGATAAAATTGTTATCGTGAATCAGACCGCATTTCATGGAAAATAATATTTATGGATATTGAATGCATCCCACAATTTTTATTGATCGATAAGCAGCAAAAATATTCACATTTTCACAAACTTTTATAATTGTTTAAAAATAATTGACTGAACGTTAGTAAAAAATTTTGACATAAAAGTTTTTTTAAAAATCAGATCTACAAAATGGCTATCTTAATTTTGTTTTTTAATTTTAAATCAAATTTCACATTTTTAATTCGAATTCCTAACATTAAAATGTAATTAAAAAATATTTAAGTTATAACGCCAGGCTGTAATAGTAATTTAAAAATATTCAATCGAAAAAAAGTTATTGTATCTGTTAAATAGTCCTATTACACCCTGTATATTGGATTTTACTATTATTATTATTATATATATTATTATATATAATATATTATAATATATGTTATATATTATTATAACAATTTATGATGAATTTATCAGATAGTTTATAGTCTATCTAATTTAATATTTAATAAATGCATTTAAATGTTAACAATTTAAACGTTAACAACAATAATAATATAGTACATTGAATACAAAAACATATTATTTTTCAGTAAATCAAAAAAAAAATTTATATCAGCTGATCTTTATTTAATATAGATTGCTGTCTAATCAAAATTATTTCATTTGCTATTTTAATACCATAATGAATAATTTAAAAACTTAAAAATAATTTCTATATTTTCGTTTATTAAACAATTTTCTTTATACATAGGTAGTAACACATAAACCATTTAATTATTTGGATTTTTTTTATTTACCGAAAATATATTTTCAACACTTCGAACTCAAATTAACATGAACTTATAACATCCCTAATCCCCCAAACTCTTAGTTTTTTTTTCTGCGAGAAACTTCTTGATCCGAAGAAGCAAGTGGGAATTTTAGAATAAAAAGGTTTTTGATAGCCAATTGGTTCTTGTTGATACCTACTTTAAAAATGTGAATTTTCATTTTTCCAGTATAGTTCCTTTAAGCGTAAAGAAAAACTACTTTTTGTGGTAAAAAATATACCTAATGTAGGGGAAATAACAACATAACAAATAAAATATTGTAATTGTCTATTTTTTTTTTTTTTCTTAATTATTGTAAAAACTCCGCTCAAAATTGTTTATTATAGAAAAAAACCATTTATCATTGCTTTCAAATTCAATATATTTATCACTCATACCTTATCCGATGAGCAAAATACTTCTACGCCTTTGACACCCGTCAAGCGAAGTGAACATTTTTAAAATTTGAATTAACCAAAATCCAAATAAATGTTGAAATTTTAAAACGAACGAGATTTATTTGATATATTTGCAAATTTTCTATTAGTACATTGATAAATGTGTAAACAAATTATATTTACGTTTATTTTTATATTATGTTAAATTTAAATGAGTCGTAATTACATTTCTAAAAATAAATGGAACATATCAAAACGTATTTTAGCTTTATATGCTTGTACCGGATTCTCACATTATAGTATAACATTATAGTATTGAACTTACACCCATATTAAACAATATTAACCCGAATAATAACGGTTATAAACATCCACTCATTAGTTTATTAATGGTGTTAGAATAACCAAATACAACAAATACATACCCAAAACTTAATATCCGAAATTGTTCGAGTCCCATAGCTTAAGTATTACAATGAGTATAATGTCCTCATGGTGCATTTTGTATACGTTGACGATTAAAACTATACTAAGCGAAGAAAATATATGCGATTTTGACAGAAATTTGTTATAAAAATAATTTATATTTAACAATTGATTAACATTTTTTACATTTAGATTTTATACCGTTATGAATAGTATAGTATTTGGTATATAGCGACAGGTTGACATCATTTCACGATGATAAATGAAAGGAAACCTCGATCGGTACGAATTGGAGACGGTATAGCGTGATTCCGCGAATATAATGATATTTGTGTGGATGAAAGTTTTGATATTAGAACGGCTAGAAGTTAATGAAATCGACTGTTAAATATTTCACACTTGGCTTTTAGGTGTAGATACCAAGTTAATCTATTGTCCAAAATTATTCCTAATAGCTTTGACCCTTGAAGTTTTCAAAATAAGCACCCCATTTTCCGGAGATAATAATTGAAAATCGTGTTTAAATATTATTTTCCGTACTTTATAAACGAGTATGTATAAAAATAAATGTAAATCAAATTTCACTTAGGTAGAAAAAATAGTTTTTGAATTCTAAATATCAACCTGTAAATAATATGTTATTGAAAAACTTTATAATCATATTTAGTGGGTTGTTTAATTTTCAAGTACAAATAATTCAGAAAATATTTCAATTTTATAAATTAATTAAATATTTTATAAAAATATGAATTAATAAATCATGTTATGCATTCTTTATTATACTATATTATAGTTAACTTTAAAAAAGTATGATGAATTTAATAAATTTAATGAAAAATATTTTTGTAAATTAAAAAAAAGTAAAAATAGTATATGGATTCAATTTGTCGACAGAAATAATTTGATTTTTTAATTGTTTTCTTTTTCTTTTATAATATTTTTTTATTTTAAAATGCATTATGTTTATTTTCGAAAATGTTAATAAGGTTTACACTATACAAATTGGATTTTAATTGAATAAAAAAAATGCCAAAGTGTAAGCGATTGAATACATTTAATTGGCCTTCAAAATGTCAACGCTCGATGCCAATTATTTAACATAAATAAAACTGCCATTTATATACGAAAGAAACTTATTCATTCTCATTTTCTATGATTTAAATATTATGAAAGTATAACAATATGAGTTCAAAATACATGTAACAAATACTTGTATAACGAATAAGTGCAAATCATTATTTTGTATAAATTACATTCTTTGGCACTACGTACATTTAAACATTTAAATAAAATTTAAATAGGTACATAATATTATTTATTACAATCATATAAAAACCTAATGCAATATTAATATATTTCATGGATAAAACATGAATATAATATAATATAATATAACTTATAATATGAGTTTTATTCTTATGAAATGAAACATGTGTTTTCTATTGATTTTATTTAAGGCTGTTGGAGCACAAAATGTAATATTAATAACGTTAGTATAATATGAGAGTTATAATCACTTAAAATTCTCAAAAATTTCAAATAATACATAAATTTTCCCCCCAAATACCAACTAATTTACTATAGTGGAAACTAATAATAGAAAAAGATTTTTTCAAGTACTTCCAGCAGTCAGATTTAAATGTTGTTAAATAATTTGTATTCATTAACCGTTTTACTAGGTTATGTAAAAAAAATATTTAACGTTTTACAACATAATATATATATACATATATTGTATATTGTAGATATATATATATATATATATATATATAGGATTTTATGGCTTTTTGATATTCTTTTGAAATAAGAGTCATATAGAATTTCCTGTTATTTAAACTGAATTATTTTAATGTAATGAAAGACTTTTACAAATTATTAATAATGATTCTTTTAGATAATATATATAGTAATAACGAACATGAATATATTTTTTTCATTATTATTATATAACAATATGTTTTAAAATAGAATACTACAAAATTTAAAAAAAATAAAAATATAAAAAAAATAAATAAAAATTTGTTCTTGATGTTTTTTCTAGTGATCTGTGATTCTTGGAAAAATATTACAAATGTTAGGTATACATTTTTAGATTCCGAGCATAGCAATAGAGCTAGTAGTTTCACAATGATGAGTGTTTTTTTTTCACTCTTAACAAATTTTCAACCAAAAGAAATGCTCTGAGCATTACATGCTTACCCTGTATCCATTTGTTAAATTGCATCCATTTGGTACTTCGAATAGGTCATTTTTTTAATTTTTCCAATAGTTTTTTAATACGTATGGAAAAACTACCAACAAAAAGAAGACGAAAAAAACGGCAAAAATACGATTTCATCAAATCAAGATTTTTTATTTTTTTTTGTAATTTCGAAAATAATGACTTTAAAATCCTTAAATATATACTGAATATGTATTTTAGTACTTCATTCACGATGATTAATTTATATATATTTATAGACATTTTAGATTTCGGCAATTTTAAGTCCTAAAAGAGGCAATTAAAAGTACCTAAAATGCTATATAGTACCCAAAATATACTTATCACTTTTGAGCCTACTGCTCCAAACCCACCACATATATTACTATTGATAAAAGTCATTATCGTTATCTGTATTATCGTATTCATTCCAGTGGTTATCATAATATTATATTAGAGTACAAGTTGTGTAATTTTTATTGTTATTACTGTATACTATAAAGTTATTCGTTAATATTATTAAAATGGCTTATTAAATTATATTGTTTTGTTTTATAAGTAATACAAAATGAGCGCCTAAAAAAATGTTAAAATACTTAATTTATGTTAAAAGAGTTTTCACTTTTAAAATCATCCACCTCAAATCTACGGCCAATATATAAATGTATACTGTCAAAAACTACATGAATAGGTACCGAGTACATATTGTTACTAACACTGTTACATCGACTTGAAAAAGTTTTAGCTAAGCTAGTCTTCAACCAAATATTTAAAATACCTACCATGTTATTAGAACACTTAAGAGGACCGACAATTTTTCAATGAAAAACTTGTAATAGTATTTTTCATTTTTTCAACTCGCAAATATATTAGAAGTACAAAACAAAATCCAAATTATAGATAACAAAATTATCTAGCGACTGATAAACCCAATTTCGGATTTTTTAACATCTCATAAAACGTGTAAAAATGCATCAACCAGAAATGAGCTCCATCGGTCACTTGATATTTTTTTCTTTATAATTTATTTTTTATTTTATCTTTCTAAAGTATTCTCAAGTTAATAAAAATGAAAAATATCTAAACATGTTTTGTTTTAACAAATATCAAGATTACACGACAATTAAAAATTATATTTATCATGTAAATATGTAACACTCTACTAGTAGGTATTACTATATTATAATAATCATTGAACGCTAAATTTCTATTTTTCCCCCTAGTATCTTTTTTTCAAATAAATTATATGTTTGTCGTGATTTAAAGTATAGGTATTTCGCTGATTTCATATAATATTACGAAAATCGTACGTAATCAAAGTATTTAGATTCCGAAAATTTGTCAAACGTTAAGCCTTGCATTTATTCTGGGTTTAGAGTTTTAAAATATTTCCGTATATAATTGTTTAGAAAAAGCTTAAATGTATATACTCCACGAGGAGATACCATCCTATAGTCTCATATTAAACATTTTAACTTAATCACAAGATATACCTATTGTTCAATTTCGATATAATATCGGTTTAGATGAAAATTTCATCAAGGTCCATTGTTGTCATTTACAAAAATATTTTATACACAAAGAAATTTTAATTCTTAAATGTAATAAAATAATTACAAAATCTTTTTTCTCGCTTGCCTATATTCCATTTGCAATTACTGTGTTCGAATTTCTGAAATATACTTACAATTTTTTATACCGTACCTGTACGTATAATATATAATTATAGTATACGCGCTAATTAGTAATAATTTTGATTTATATGACAACGCCGAAATCGAAATTTCCTCACCAAATATTATTATGTTATCTTATTTTTACGTTTCACGTTCACTTAATATGATTTTTTTGTATAGGTACCTAATTTAATTTTTACGGTAAACATATTTTGTAGTTTAAAAATACTCAACAAATTATCTCTGGCATATTGAATAATATGTTTCATTTTTATTTTTACAATTACCTCTGTTTTTTATACGCCAACGTTATAGGTAGGTACCGTATACGGATAATTATTTTTCTACTTCAAATAGGAAAAAAAAAACCCCAGTGAATTGTTTTTCATTTTTCACACAAAAAAAAAAAACAACCATTAAGCATATTACATATACAACACTCGTATTACATTCAACATGAAATAAAATAACAAAAACTTTTGAAGTTTTGTACAAAATAGTAGGTTAAGTACATAGCAGATGAAAATATACGCAACGTGCGAAATCATATTACAATAATGCAACGTTGTTTGACGTGGACATTTTAAAACAGAAGCAATCAGATTGAGTAGCTATTTACATAACATTATATGGACTTTCTATCAAAATTCTTGGGGCCTTAGAACTAAGCTATCGGTTGTAAAATCATTACTCCCTCTACTCAGCTCCTATGGCGTGATTATTCTCACAGAAACCTGGTTTTCTTCTGACATCCTTCATTCTCGGTTGGATCTGTGTTTCCGAATCTTCCAGCGGGATAAAAACTAATATGACAGTCCCGCAACGATGGAGTCCTCATTGCAATTAAATCTTTATTTAAAACTACAAAATGCATCATCCTATATATTATCTGTTCAACGTCCATATCATAATGATATCTTTTCTCACGTCTCCCATTCTTACAATGACTTTAAAACAGTTATACCTCCAGGTCTGAATTCTTAAGCTCATTTAATTGGAAAAATACTTTTTCACTTAATGTATTAGGTAAATTACGCTGCTACCGTGTGTATATTTTTAATATATTCGTCCGATTAAAGCTTTCAAACTTCCCGAATTCCCTTACAATTACCATTGTATTTTTATTGTCACCATTCTGTTATGCATCTTATCTTCTACTATTTAAACGAATGTATTTTTCCCAGAATTTAAAAATTGTATTCTATAACACCTATTTTTAAATCTGATGATCCATCAAACATAAAAATCTGCAAGCCTATTTCTATATTATCCCATTTAGCTCAATTGTTTTAATTATTAGTCTACATACATATAAAGAAAATCTTAAATCATATATTTATTGATAATCAACATGGGTTTAGGTCGGTTAAATCAATTGCTTTAAATAGTGTAGTATTTATAACTTAATTTTCGATTAAATATTTTTAAGTTTTACGAGCTTATGTAATTTTTATGGACTTTAGGGAAGCTTTCAATACAATTGATCACGGTCTCCTTTTAAGAGATAGTTCGAGTTCCTTGACTTTATTAATTGTTTCCTTTTTTGGCTGGAAACCTGCCTCACGAATGGGAAACCATTTGTAAAATGACTTGCCCCTACATAAAATTTAACAATCCGGTATCCCTCAAGAACGTATTTAAGTCCTCTTTTTTTATTTTGTTTGTAAAGTGTTAATTATATTAGTATATGGCTCAAATATTCCAAATTTATGCTTTACGCAGATGACATTAAAATTTACTTTAACGATGACTCTCCTAACAGCTGTCACGTACTTCAATCTGAATTAGATATTTTTTATTATTTACTACAATGTTTAGGGTTGTACTACAATGTTAAATGTGGATAAGTGTCATGTTATGTCTTTCTCTAAAATTCACACTCTTATTCTTTACCAATATTTTCTGAATAATTTAACTCTTGGGTGCGTTATACTTTATAAAGGCCTTGGCATTCACTAACCAAACCCATTTTCTAAATTTTAATCACATAAATATCATAATTGGAAAAATTTTTAAGGTTATGGGTCATCTTAATTGAAACACAAAATATTTCACTTCAGTCAGCTGTCTCTAAACTTTTTAGTTTGCTTTGGTCAAATCTATATTAAAATATGGTGTGATAATTTATCTATATTTGGTTAAATATCAATTAAGGGTTGAATATGTTTAAAACTAATATTTTTCTTACTTCGTCTTTGTTCTTTAAATATAAAACTCCTAATATGATTACACATTAATTCGTATTATTCTTAACATTCCTACTCTCTCGTTGTCTTGAAGCAGACGCTTGTTTTATTTTTTCATTGGATACTCCAGGCGTTCTCTCTAATATGGTTTTTCATATTCCTTCCTAACCTTTTATAAATTATACTCATTTTCATGTTCCTTTACATTCCACTTCCTACGAGCATAATTATGCTCTGCATAGAATTCTGCACCATGCATATAATGTAGTAAATATTAACTTCCCTATTTAATTCTTTAGTCTCGTGTATATATTTAAAAATATCCTTTTATCATATTGTCAATGTTATTTTGTTATTCCATATTATTAATGTACCAATATTTATTATCGCATTATTAGTTTAAAATAATAATTATATTGTTATATATATTAAAGAAAAACTACCTGTTTAGGCGTTAATAAGCTAATAAAAAAAATTAATTGAATATTGTTTTTTGTCGTTATAACTAATTTATAATTTCAAATTAAACAAACAAAAATACAAGATTGAAAATTATTTGGCTTTAACATTTATGGAAATAATAATCAATTGATTGTTCAACTTTAGTATAATGTTTATTTTGATAGATTATCTTGCGTTCACAAAACCGACCATTTATCACGCTACAGAAATACAATATAATATTATAATAAATCTAAGACCAAATTTATTTAAATAAATACATATTTGATAAGATCTTCAACGAGTGTTTACGTTACGTTCGTCAAGTACATTTATATTTATATTTTTAAGTTTTTTTCGACTTAATAACATTACTTTTATCATCTTTTTTATTGTCCTAACCATAATAATTAACATTGGTTTGAGATTCATCTCCATATAGTATATTATATTTACATGTGACTAATACATGTTATTTGAACAATCATTATTATATGGACATATAGGATACCTGTAGGCACGAATTTATTCTCGACATTGAATCACGATATGTTTAAAAGTTAAAACAATATGAATATACCATGATACTTCACTGAAAATCTAACAGGTCTTGCTATATTGGCTATTAACATATTATCAGTTATAGGTATGTGGTACTGTCTTCTGTTATAACCACAAAAAAATAATGGCTCTGCTCTTGATCGATTCTTCTTGGTTTTCCTGCCAAATTTGTATTTTCAGCTTACCCATTCCTCATCGTTCAAAGTCAGAGTGTGGAGATGAGATTATATTTTCATATAGGTACCTACTTTTTAAATTTTTCATAATTTCCATTTAAACGTCTCACGCTGAATATACAAGATGTAATAAAGATAAAATCATATATTTCAACAAGTGAAATTTATTGTACCCGCAAATTGTATTATCTTATTGAAAAATGAGTTGATTATATTTCCAGACAAGTGTATATCAATTTAATATAACTGTAGTATTATAAGTGATTTTTTTTTCTAAAAAGATAAATTATGAGAAGATTTATTTTTTATGTATTTTTATGATAAATAAATAATGATAAATTAGCAATACTGTATTAATATGTTATCATAGTCGCCAGTAATAAAAACATTGTCGAATTCTACATTTTAATATTTCAATCACAATTGTTCTATAGGTATATTATAATTGGTAAATTCATTATTGGTTTGGAATTCTTTTTTATGGTTAGTAAAGAATATCTAAACTGCTCGATGCCAAAATTCAAAGATATGCTAAGTACAAAAGAGCTTTGATTTCTGTCACTTTCGTCCTCGAGTTTAAAGAAGAATTAAAATAATTTTTGAAAATGAAAATCTTCTAATACTCAATCATTTTTTTAATGAAAATTGGTGTCTAATATTATCGTATTCAGCTGATATATATAAAATTATTAAACAATAAATTCCTCAATACAAAAATGTCAGTACGTAATTGATTTATTCGACGATCAAATTATAAAATCGAAATATTTAGAAAAATAATGTTGTTTTATAAGTCTTCAATCATTATAGATAATTTTTCAAATTTTTCAATATTTATGAATTTAACTGTGAGAAATTTCAATAATAATAAAGAACTATAAAATATATTTAAAAGCACTTTTCGACTAAAACCGTTTGAACAAAAAATAGGTCAATATTGTCCTTCGTTGACAAAAAATTGTGCCGCACTGCAAATTAACAATGTTTATTTATTTATTTATTTATTTGTAATTAACGCCAATCGGCAATTATAATAATGTACATTGTATATATATATATAAAGATTACAAAAACAAATTAAATGTGATAAAACAGTTATTTACACATAAAAATACATATTTATATAGAAAAAGAAAAAGAAGATTTAGAACCAAATAACGCTAATAATGGTCTAACAATGTTGACAAGTTATTAGTTTTTTGACAAAAAAAAAATAATAACTAGTTCATTAATAATATTTGAATTTCTGATACTATCGTATACATATATTTATATTTATTTATGAATAAGCAAATGATCAAAATACAATAGAGACGTAACATAAATATACTGTAAATATAATATGTTCACATAAAATAAAACGTTATTATAGGATTAACTACAAATACTATAATAATATCAAATAACAATATTACATTATTATTTTTAATTTATTCTACTTCTGTAATCTATATCTATAGTAAATTAATATGTATGACTGGTATAGTTTAAATTTTCACCGTAGATATTCAATATTATGATTATATATGTATAGTTGACGAGCCCACGTCAAAATGTCGCAGTAATAATGCTGCGATACAAAAATGTCACACTAACCAAAAAAATGGTTTAATTAAAAGTTTAATCCTTTATCATTTACCACAAAGAAAAAGAAAAAGAAAATAGTTTGGAAATGCGTTGGTTATAACCCAAAAATAATTCCGTATAAATTATTCTAACGTTATACCCACTGTTTACATTCTCCTTCCGAATAAAAACGAATATGTGGCATTACATTTTTTTGAAACCACAACTTTATCCAAAATCAATAATGTTTGACATTGAAATAGCTTCGACAAATGCTTCAAAATCTATTTTTCCATCCATTAATATTAAGGAATGTTTTTTTATTTAATCCAATCTACTTGGTGGCATATAGAATTTAATAAACTACAAGTGATATATACGCACCATTCAAATTGGTCATTAATATCAACACAACTAGCAGTTTTAGCTTTTTAGCTTTTGTACACGAGAATAATGTTATTTCAGAAATTGTAAACATTAAGTAGTTGATTCCGAGTTTTATCAAGAAAACGAAGTGTGTCTATCGGGTTTAATGAATTATTTTCAAGAAACGTAAATTGGTAGCCCAGGTCGTATGACATCATCCTTGTTTAATAAAAGTATTTGGAACTGTTATTATTTAATAAAGTTTAAAATTTCACGAACAAACAATACGGTTAAAGGATGGTTAATTGTATGTTTAGTTCCCTCCGTCTTTCAATTTTTGATTTTCACTAACGCTTTAAAAAAAAAAATGAAAATAGATTAAATCATTTTAAAATTGAACAACATATTGATGGTTTTTAACCAACAAAAAAAGTACAAAGATTCGACGATCAAACTTAAATAGAGGATTACTTGCGTGAAAAATATTTTTGATAATGATTAATATTATTTTTATACTTAATAATATTTTATATTTAATTTTTTTTATAATTATTTGTTTTTCGTCATTTGTTTGACTAAATGTGTTTATGTGTAAATTACAATAGAACATTTTTATACTACCGACATTTTTGTATCAGTGACCGTTTACCGCGATATTTTGACGTGACGCCATAGTTGGCTATCTAGTACCCACCAATATATTGTATATATTACATTGGCTACAATATTTTGATCTGAAGTCTGAAAAACAAAGATGGCGATAGGTTGTCTGTAAAAAAAAAAAGTTAGGTCGAAACATATGGACCGGACTCTGTAAGTGTCGATAGTGTTATGAGATCGCCCTAGTCTTCAGGTGTAAATGACGAGACGACTATCTAGGCTTATTATAATTTATATCTGTCGTATAAAGCTTAAAGCCTCAGACTCTGTACAATAAATAGAGCCATATTTTATCTAACTCACGTATAGAATCCGGGAACTTCATATATCAGTTTGATTTGTATCTTCTATGCATACGCGTTCTATTTAGATAATGAACTAGACTATATTATACAGAATATCACATGCACAAACGGATATCATTGCGCTTTGTACTATAATATGACAAATAATAGGTATGTAGGTCACACTATATGTATTTGTTTTTAATATGGTTCAAACTATTATTATGATAATACGTTACGTAAATATACAATATTTTTGAAAATAAGTCGGATATTACGTATGTTATGTATAGAACTTGAAACCTAATAAATGAAATATATAATGCTGCAATCTTCACGTGTTCGCATAACTTTAAATCTCGTTTGCAATCGAAATAAATAGAAATCAACAAACAAAACTCATTGATATAATTGAAAAAAAAAAAACGACAAGCACATATCTCGTAAGAGTCTCTATTTTCTTATTGTTATATAAGAATATAATAGAATAATTATATAAGTGGTGTCCTGGGTTTTAACGGAAAAATTTTGGAGAATAAACTCATGTTATCAAGTGAAATTCAAAATGTACATCGAGAGTCAAGTCCCTACAAGATTTTTATCTAAATATCTAGTAGTTAACTGTGAGGTTTTCGAGGGGTTTTGCCATTCCAGCCCTGCTCGACACCTTTTATTCAATCCAAGAGTAGCTTCTATTCATGTACCTACGACTTATCGAAAAATATGTTATATAAATCTATGTTTAATTTTATTCCATTTCTTATAAATGTTTATTGAAATTGAAAATTTAAGAAATTATCCAATAGAATAATTTTGTTATTTTCAGCTTATTTTCGATCACGCCATTTTATATTTACCTCCTAAAAACCAAATTAGAGTAGCGTATATCAGAAAATACGTCGAACTAGCTTATAATTATTATCAAAAATAATATAATATGGTACCTACCTACATTACACGATATTATAATATACTAGCTGAATTTCACAGCTCCGTCTGTAGACAGTTTTACCCGGTATGAGAGGGGTTAAGATATGTAACATAATAAAAACATCTTAAAATTACATGTTTAAAGGATATAACTCATTTTCATACACAAAATGAATATATTTTGTCGCAAAAGTTTCAATTTTCAATTTTTTTTAAGATAAAAATGCATTTCACAATATTAACAGAAAACCTGTTGCACATATCATTTTGGCTTTGTTTCTCGTGTATCAAATTGTTAACTTGAAGTTTTCGAATGAAGTTTCAATTCATTCATTCATTTATTTGATAACAGCGACAACACTATAATACAAAGCATTCATATATTATGATTATAGTTTATAGTTTATATGACATGTAGCGTAAACTACACTCTAAACCGCAGTGGCATACCTAAGCCCTTCTATGGGGGGGGGGGGCAAATGTATTTTGTACCCACTCTTAAAGTAGAAAATATCTTAAAGTAATGTCACAACAACAACGAAATTATTAATAGACGTGGGAATTGGGTCATACAAATGTTTTCTTTTATATTTGTAAAATATACCATTTAAATTCATTAAATAAGATTTTTATTTAATTAAATCAATATTTTATAGTTATTAGTCAAAAAGCTATTTATATTTTACGTTTTCAAAAATTATATATAATATAATGCATGTTATAAAACGAAATCTAATTTCCAATTTTTCATCTTTGAAAATCTTTCAATAATATTATCCACTGGTATACTTACTTATTTCCTGTCATATATGCAACAGTGCAAGCCTGCATAAACGATTCTGGCACATTTTTTAACGTAACCATGTTTTTAATCTACAGCATAAGCATAAAGCAAATAGTAAGTATAAATAATTAAAAAGCAGTACTACTTAGATTTTTAAGCCAATCATGTAAATTATTTGTATCTTATTAAATAATAATAGATAATGTAAATATTTGAATTTAAAAAACTTTTTTTTAAACTAAAGTACTGAAATAATATAAAGTATAAAAGCAAGCAGTAAGTATTCAATTACTTTTTAAAAATAATTTTGGTATTACAAACACTTTAAAAACTTATGCAGCTGTTTTTCCTTATTATAAAGCATTATAGTATAATACAAATATTCCGGAAACTAAAAATATAAGTATTAGAAGATAAAATGTTACCATCTTAAAGTAGAAAACGACCGTTCAGCAGATGCTACACGTATAGGAAAACATGCTATTATACTAAGCAATCTTTTCAAATTTTATAATGATTTTATAATGAAACTGGGTAAAATTAATGGTAATGTTGAAATAGCATAATATTTTTTTCCAAAAATTTTTTATTTCTAATCTGTTATAATATTATCTAGTAGAGGTATATAAATAGACACTTTATAATAATTTTCATTGGAAATGATGAATCACTTTGATTTTGATCATTGGATTTAGATATTTGTCTTGAAGCGATTCCAGGTTTTTTTAATTCAATATCCAATTCAGTCATTTGAATCTCAGCATCTCTGAACAATGATTTAAATTCTTCATTGCAGTTTTTTTCTTTTATTTTCTAAATTTGACAAAATGTCAGTAATAATATCTGAAGTTTTACTTGTATAGTGATTTACTTTTTGTAGTCATTATTGACACATGCAGTAACACATAATAATGATGAAAATGAATGAATGTAGTAATATAATAAATGCACATGAGCACAAAGCTGTAATGTAAGTAATGTATTTGCTTTTGACAAAGAAGCTTCCTCGTTCCAATATAATATTTTAGTTAATGCTTCTATAATATAATTTAAAGAAATTTTGAAAATTAACACTATCATAACGATCCATCCACCTAGTTTCACACAAACTCTTAAGCTGTGGTTTACCATTAAGAATTTTTTTAAGGACATAATTTCTCTTAGATGACATATTTAAAAAAAGCTATAACTTCTTTCATTAGTTTAATACCATTTCTAATTGCTTGAACTGATGATGATCTTGAAATTAATAATTTAATTAATAAGAGCATGGTTTGAACAGGGACAGTAAAAAACATTCAAAAAAAGGATTGAATTTTTAGACAGCACCTCTCAAAGTAGAAGTAATGACAGAACAATCGTCTGTTCCAATACCAACATAGTTGAGAAGATTTAAATGTAAATGTTGTAATATGTTTACCACTATTTCTCTAAGAATATCACCAGTTAATTTTGGCTCCAATGTAGTATTTCTTGTAATATTATCATCTTCATTGAGTTCAATTTCTTCTACGGGAGCAGATGCATGTTTAGAATAGGTACTAATAACTGTGACAATTAATAAAAGCGACAAAATTTTCTTTTATAATATTATTATGAACATACTTACGTACAAGCCTGATTTGTGAAACGTGACTTCTATCAGTAGTCTCGTCAAAAATTTTACTATAAAACTTACTTTCATTTTAACTCCATTAATAATTTTTTCTGTTATATAGTTATTACAACATTCAATAATGTCATTCCGAATATTTGAATTCAATGTATGTTTGCTGTTGATATTTAAATGTTTAAATAACTTTAAATAATTTTCACGTATAATGTAACTTGAAAATATTCTGTATCTAAGAAGTGTTTAAAAATTACCTTTATTAGTAATCGGGAAAATAGATTTTTTGATTTCTTTATCTGCATTGTCACCGAACAAATTTCCTCAGTCATTATGCGCCCTCAATGAGATATTTTGGCGACCAAGAAAAATAATGGATTCAATAATTGGTTTCAGTTTCTCTTTATTTTCTATAACTTACTTCATTCTTGAGGTGTTAACAAGATTTATTATTTCCCTGGATTTTTATAACAGTCCAAAAAATCAGAAGCAGATGTTAAAGCATTTATATAAATATAATTGTGTTTCTCTAAATCACCATCTTTTCCTAACAATAGGTATTGCATATTTATTGAATGGTTCATTTACTAGCTTTTTCAGTTCCACGCTATTGTATTTACCATCCTTATTGCTAAAAAAAAAAAAAAAAAATTTACAAAACAAACCATTTTTTGATTTTGAATAAACAAGCAACTTATATTTTTCAAAATGTGAGTACTTAAGAAATCGTTTTTTTTTCCTCGCATTTCTTGATTTGTGTTGAGAAAGGATAAACAAAATTGCTGTCTGGGATATTTAAATTCTCAAAAAGTTTAAACTTAATATGATCAGATGGATGAGAAAGTCTTAAAAAATTTCAAATATCGTCACTGAATTCAAATTATTCTAAAGTTTGAACATCATTACTTATATTTTCACTAGAAGCCAAAATATTAAGTACTTTTTCTTAAGTAAAATAATTTTTTTGACCTAAGAAATCAACTTTTTATTTTTTTGGGGAAAAAAGAAGTATTGGTAATAGAATTATCTTTATTTGTAGTATTTGAATTTAATGTTTAACTTCATTTACTTTTATCGAAATATTACTGTTATCTATAAGTACTTGTCCCGCTTACACAGCCGATTACTGAATGTACTTTGCTTGTTAATATTGTTCATAATGAATGATTGAAGTTTATATTAGCACATCAAACATTAAAGAACAACACAAGTGAGAAAATATAACATATGCAACTACAATTTTACACTTTACCGAATCCGGATAAACAGCAATCAAATACGTATATCAGAGTAACGATATTAATAATGTAATATAAAATGTAATCAAAGTAATGTTATCATTACTACTTTGGCATATAGGTAAGTCGTGTACGTCGAGGTCGAAGTCTGCTTGCACGTACGGTACACGGATTACCCAAAATCCAAATATGTACGCAATTTGACTCCGTCGGGAGCAGGTCTCTGAAGTAGATACGGTAGGAATGAATAAATAACGATTGCGTGTACGGCACGTAGCGCTAAAGACTTTTATTAAACACGACGATTAATACGATAAAATAATAAAAATGAAATCAGAAATACTGTTAAACACTAGACGGGAGTACGGGGAAAGAGGCGGACGTGAATCCGTGCCGAACGAGACCGCAGTGAACCGTGCAGGTGTTCGTTCGATGGTCGTAGGCGGAGAGAACGAAAAGCGCCGGCTACAGTGTCACTTCGTCTGGAGACACGTATCGTACGGAGAGGATGAGATCATGGAAGAGCAAGGAACATAAATAGAAATAAATAGAAATCACAATACATAATAAATAATTAACTTACATAACACAAAAATGGTAACTCTGTTTGGTGGTCGAAAAAAAAATTTCAAAATAATTATAAAAACACAAAAAACAAAATATAACAATGCGCTTGCATAATTATACGGCCCACGGAGGGGGAACGAATGCCCCCATTGTCCTCCACGGGTACGCCCCTGCTATAAACCTTCCTGAACTAAAGCTTAGTACAACTGTATAGGTGATTTTTTTCTTATTAGTATATTATTCGTACTTCTTATTACGAACGCGCATACATAAAAATCTGGTGCAGCCCTATAATCATAATTTAAATTAAATGCATTTTTAATTTTAGGTCGATATTTAAAATATGTTGGTTAATTTTTTCTTTGATCGTATAAATATATATATATATATATATATAGGTATAGGTACCTAGGTTACGTTCGTATTATCTTCATAACAATCATTTTGCAATCGATTTTTTAAAACTATTTTTAATAAAATCGTTCCTGTATACATATTATTAGGTGGCCAACATGTTTTAAACGCACACAGTTATAGAAACAAAATACTGCAAAACACTGAACCAAATATATCTGTGATTTCAATAAAAAATATAGATTAATTTAATAATATGATTATTATTAATATACGTTCAATAAAATGTCAACTAAATGTTGATTTAGATATAAAATATTTGTTACCTATAATTAAACAGTAAAATAACAAAACGTATTATTGATTTAATTACAATATCTTTTATCAATGTCTTGGGTAAAATTGTCCAATTGAATACAAATTTATTTGAATTAACAAATATTTTATGTTCATTTATTTGTTTCTTCTTCGTATAGCACGACCGCCCATTTGTTAATCAAAACAGTCAATTTAAACAGAATACTTTTTCAATGTGTGAAATTCACAAAATGAATTTGTTATTGTAAACACACATTTTTTTATTAATTTAACAATATTTACGTTAAAATAATAAAAAGTGTGTTATTTCAACAAATATTCGCTTGTTAAAATTTGATTATTGCATATATTGCTAATTCCACCATAATGATGTATGATGGTTCAGTGAAACGATTCGTCCATTCCCTCCCACCAGATTTGTTTCGGTTCTTTGTCTCTTGATACTTTTTTTTCGTTTAACCTATCCTGCACACATAATATAGAAACCGAATTTCTTATTACGAGCGCGCCATCCCGATAACTAATGTCGATTCCCAAAGGGATTCACTATATTTTACCGGTGATTCTTAATTTCTCACACACGGGAATTGGCCCGGAATCAAAACGACAAAAGTCGTCCGTACTTAAGCAAATTAATACCTATATATACCGCCGGCAAAATTCATTGGTGAACGGTTGGGGGAGGGGGGGGAGAAAGGAGAAAACAAACTGCTGTATAATTATAGTACGGGAAAACGTGATTTGCGATATAGTCGACCGCCACGAGGTCGACACAAATTGCGATTAGAGGAAGGATAGTGATGGGGGGGGGGAGGAGGAGGGAATAAAAGGATGGGTTATCCCGTCGATTTTCATTTCGACGAATCCGGGGGACAAACCTGGCCGCGTGAGTGAAGTTGTGCCATATACACATATATATATATATATACTCAGTAGCCATAACGAATTGGTTGTCGTTTCTAGTGTGATTCCGACCGTATGAGCTCCCGGGGGGGATAAAAGCGCTGCGGGGATATTTGAACGTGTAGGACTAAATTAAAACGTCGGAAACATCAACGAAATCGAAAAAAATAACCATATGGGATACACATAATATATGCATATATACTTCACATACCTGTGTAGTACGCGAAATAAAAAACTCTTAGGGAAAAAAAAAAAAGTTTCCCACATATTCCTGTAAAAAATATTAATAAAATGCGTTTCTATCGAATAATATATATATATACGTAGGTATATAATCTTAGTGCTGGGATTTCAATATCATTTTTTTTTTTTTTTTTATTATTATTTTTCTGTGACACGCATTCTGATGTTTTCGTACACTGAACCGAATAGACCTGTGATTTCAATAAAAATATAGATTAATTTAACAATGTGGTCGTCAATATACGTCCAATAAAATGGTTTGTTGATTTAGAAATGAAATATTTTTGTTAATTTAACAGTAAAATAACAAAACGTATTATTATAATTTAACAATATATTTTATCAATGTCTTGGGTAAAATTATTGTCCAATTGACTACGAATTGATTTGAATCAACAAATATTTTGCTAATTCAATAATTATAAATATTTTGTGTTCATTTCTTTCTTTCTTTTTCGTAGAACAAACGCCCATTTGTTAATGAAAACAGTCAATTTAAATAGAATATTTTTTCAATTTCATAACATTTTTTATCATAATAATAAAATCTGTATTCATTTCACAAATTATTTTTGTTAAATTATAACTTATATATTTTGTGAAATTTACATAATGAATTTGTTATTGTAAACACATTTTTCATTAATTTAACAATATATATACGTTAAAATTATAAAAATTGTATTATTTCAACAAATATTAATTTGTTAAAATTTGATTATTATATATTGCTAATTCTACCAATGATATTTGGTTCAGTGTACGGCATTTTTCGAGTTTTAGAGTATTTTTCACAAAATTGTAATATTATTCCACAAATAAAATATTGGCTATCCTATTGATTATCAATCATTAACAGGTTTAAATATATTTCAGTATATATATATATATATTTTTTTAAATCTCAGATTAAGGAGTCATAGACCTTATATGAAGACCTACCTTATTCCTTATATCTTACCTTTTAATATTATTAATATTTAAAACTCATTTTTACTATTTTTCTATTCGAATATCTCTTTTTTCACTTTAAATCATCAAAAGTGAACTCTAAATACATTTAAAATTTTTATTAATAAATAAAGATTAAATTAAATAATAAAACAAATTTATATTCAATTCATTTTTTTAAGGCATTTTTAGCGATTTCTTAAGGCATTAAAATCCCAACCCTATAATATTATTGTTAATAATAATTAAATATGAACATTAAATAGTAGATGATTTTTTTTAAAAAATTTATCTCGACTAGGTAGTATTAATTATTTTATCGTTTACTAATTATTAACTAGTTTCAACCTTGTGTAGATAATTTCATGATAATTCGGTTAAGTCAAACCAACGCATTGAGAATACCTACATATAATATTATATAGGTCGTTGAGTACATATAAGTCGTGTGTAACTTGTACGAAAAAAATGTTATTATTCAAAATTACTATCAAGTAATATAATCCATATGATTTACCTATTTTTGATTACATTATATTATATACGTGTATCATCATAAGCCTGAGAGTATTACTTTTAAGTTATGCCGATCACGACAATCTTGTTTTGACCAGGGGCTAGACAATAATAGCTAGCTTACCCGATTGAATAGTGGACTGTATAATTTGTTAACTAATAGTTGCGTGGTAAGGACAATTAATACTAATAAAAAATGGTAACACTAAATTAGGTATTATCGGTCTGTATTGCTGGTAATAATTAAACAAGTATAAAAAATAAATAAATATAAATCACAGCAAACAGAAAATTAAATAAACAACGAAATAATAGGTACCTTTAGCCCTTCTGGCTCAACAATAATAATATAGTATATAATAAAAGTTGCTGTATTGCTGGTACAAGTAAACAATAGGAATAATATAAATAATAAAAATCACAGCAACACAGAATATATAAATAAAATAATAGGTACTCACAAATAAATCACGGAGCGTAAACTGGCCAGCCGCTACGTACCTATCCTAATAAATAAATAATTACGCACACACAAATAGATATAATAAAAAATAATTCGCACACACACAACAATTAACAGATGCAAAAATAAATATAACAAAAATGGCTATTAGAGCCTTAAAAGTATAAAATTTACGAGGGCAATTCGTGTTGATATACACAATATAAAAATGAACTAATTGATACAAACAAAGGCTATTTGAACCGAATTAGATAGGTACACGGCCTGCGATTCGCGACGACCGATATTTCACACACAGACTATAGATCAGATTTACACACCGCAAAAGTACAATATTTCGATTTGCGAAATTTAAATAACGTGCGTCACAACGACCAACAACGACGTTGTGTCATACGACGTTGACCACAACAAGACTAACTTTTAAAACAATTTAATTAATATAATATAATTCACAAAAACAGATAAAGATTAAATTATGTATATGTGTGTATGATCGGCCGACAGTCCGAGAATACATTTAATTGGATCGCGTATGGCTGGGAGTGAGAAGTGGTATTACCTTATGCTCATTAGCATTTTTGTATCTTCTTTCGACGTCAGCAATAACTATCGCTTTATAGAAATAACAAATAGACCAAGTATTGATAGTAGTTTTCACATTGTCGCAATTTAAAAATTTAAATAACTATAATCGTTATTTATTAGATAAATATAATGTTATCATGTTGGTCAAACTATATACTTTAATTCTTTTTCTCACGAAAATGTTTTCTTTACAGTCGTGATTTATTTATGGTTTTTATTTCAAACAAATCAAATTTTTACACAGTATTTGAATAAACATTAAATAATAATAGTAAACTATGGCAAGTATTTAAACTTATAGACATAATAAATAATAATGTTTTACATTTATATAAATGCAGAGATGGCTCATGCTGAATTTGTTTCCGGATATAAATCGCAGTTTTCGAATTGGTTCCCGTTTTGTATTCATTATTAATTAGATAGTAGCCCGGTGGCCGAATTGGTATCCACATTAAATACGTTTTATATCAATCGATGGTTTTACGTGTACTCCTTCGGTTGTATTTTCCATAGATAACTTATACACTTAACGGTTAAAGCTTGCTTTTAAGTAAGGGAGAAGATTTAAACGAGACCCATTCCCAAACGGGAATCAATTCGACCATATTAAATACTCCCACCGAGTGCTAGGTGTATATCAATAATAATTATTGCAATTGTCGTATACGTCAATGTAGGTTTCGACGTATACGGCAATACAAATTAATAAAACAAATCTTAATAGTTACAAAACACTTTAATACAATTATAGTAAACGTATATCAATATAAAACATCAATATT
>JAIPRL010002666.1:0-56159 GCA_025469235.1 Pemphigus obesinymphae | reverse complement strand
ATTGCCGGTCTCACCACTGCCTTATAAAATTTACCTTTTAACCTAATAGGAATTCTTTTATCACACAGAATACCTGACGCTTCTCTCCACTTTGTCCATCCACACTTAATCCTGTGTTTCATATCCTGTGTGTATACACCAAACAGTATATATACGTTTTTGAGTAAACAGCTTTCTTATAGCTGGTACATTAAACAGATCATTTTCGACTTTTACCGTAGTTTTCTTAAGGGTAAACGCAAGAAGAACTTTTGAAAATCACCAAAACTTGTAGTAAATTTGAAAATAATAATTCCAGAACTTGAAATATGCACTAATTGTTTATATAATATATTAACGAGGTTAAAATATTATTAAGATTTGTTGACCACATTTCAATAATTTTATGTAAAGTTTAATTAATTTAATTTGTTTTTTGTTTTTTTTTTTTTTTTTTTTATGAATATTGGTATACATTTTTGGATAAAAGGATTCGAGTAGGATTTTTTTGATTAAAAATCTTTCTAATATGAAATTTATTGTAGACGGTATTTTAAAAAGTTAATATTTTCAATAGTATTTTATTAGCGTAAAGGAAAACTACCGAAAATAACAGTAAAATAAAAATATTGAATAGATTATTTTTAATTATGTATAATATATTGGGAAAGTTATTAGAGAGCAAGTTCTTTCATCCCTCCTCTGTCCCACCACTTGATTCATACCTTGAATAATATGTAGAAGTAAAATACGCGACCCATGTACAAGCCCTGAAATTGTATGAGAGAAGTGGCGATGAAGTTAAACCCCGCTCGGTCCGTAATACGGAGCTTATAGTACTGGAATATTCTGATGGTCGGGCAGTATTCTGAGATTGGTAAACGGTAAAAAAGTACGGGGAAAATAGTCTGAGAAAATAAAATCCGAAAAAAATTATTCGCTCTGTACCTATATATCTTATTTAAATTGTGTGCTCCTTACGGTATATATGTGTATTATAACTAGTTACATATACATTTATAATACCACTGTGCACGCTAAATATCGTTTCATTAATAACTTTTACATATATCTGAAAACCGTCAAATAAATTACTCTAAATCAATAAATCATACACATTTACACATGCAGTCTATATTCTTAAGACGGCAATGGCGCACCTTATGGTGGGGTTTGGCCGGTTTGGAGGTTGTAACCTCCTCTTTTTTTTTTTTTTTTTTTTTGAACCAATGTTATTTATGACGTATAGGTGCAATTTCATTGTTTTAACGGCCATTTATCTTGGAATCACATTAATTATATTTTAATGTGATAACTGGTGTTATCAGGGTTATTAAATGGCTTTGTAGCAAATGCATTTTTTTTTTTATATATTACTTGTTAAACAGTTTTTTTGGCATAAAGTTTAAATCGCATATCAAAGTAATTTATTTTGGATAATTAATTTTGTATTTTTGACGTTTTTGATGAGAGAAACATGATATGCCCTAACCAATGCCCTAATCTATGCAATTTGGAGTGGAGAAAAATGTAACTTAATATCAAACGTCAATATCGTCCTTATGTAATACATCAATATATCATACTTGAAAAAAATTTACAAGAAATAGGTTATTAAATAATATTATTTTAGAACAGCCAATGAATACTGTTCGTAAATACGTACCTGTGACAACTCCAAAATTATTACGATTGTAATTATACAGTATACACTTTTTAAGTAGGTAGTTTAAAAATGTTATTAAGAAAATTAATTACTGTAGGTATATAGCTTAAATAACTTCTCCCAAAAATAAATCCTCGTTACACCATATACTGTATATATAAGTACCTATTTTATAGTTTTTAGTTTATACCACATGCATTTATACAACTGCAGTACTCAAATATTGGAATGGTAATAATGTATATATAATAGTAATAATGGTAATATAAAAGATATTTTTTATCATTATTTATTATAATATGACTAATTTATTTATGATTAATTGTATTCATTGAGTACCTAAACTGATATTTATTTATTTTGTTGTAATTTATTTCCTGAACTTTTTTCCGAATTTTCCTGAGATTACGGACCAAAATCGGAAGACAGACACATGTCATTACACAACTCGTTACAAACCGATGTTGTTATAGTTTGATAATAATATCATTAAAATATTACCTATATAATATTTGCGCCAACCATGTACTTACCTACATTTTTAAATTTATAATGTGTTTCATTATTTCTACAAAATAGATAGTTTTAGAAAACAATTTAAACTTAGTTAATCATTAACAATATTACATTGTTAATATTACCAACGTTATTTTTTCCGATGTACCTACACCATTGAATGTCAATATTTTTGTTGTGCTCCAATTTGAAAGGCTAAATATCAGTATGTGTAATTGATAAATGGTAAGTTTTAATCAAAATTATTGTCATTTTTTATATACTAGCTGACAATCTTGATTGATCGTACATTTGATAATTTGGCTATTCATCTACATACACTTTAACAAACTACAGAATGTCAAAATGTAAAATAAATATAACCAATAGCAAAGTATATGACCTTAAAAAAATTTTAAAAATTGAATAAAAGTCAACAATTTTCTTATCTCTTAAAGTATTTCCAATATTCGAAAATAAAAATAATACAAAAACATATTTTAGCTCTCCTGAAAACCTTAACAATTATTGCTAGGCTTAAATCAGATAATTAGTTGATCTTGTACACATAACGTTATAAATTCTGGAACATTTAAATTAACAAGCGGTTTACAATTTTTTTTATATATACGTAATATTTTGAAATTTTAATAATACCTACCTAAATAATGATAATTATACATTTGTAAAAAAAAAAAAAAAACTAGTTATTCGAAAATAAAATATTTATATAAAACATGTTTATATTTATATATTTTATGTTATTATATTATGTTTATATATTTTACGACCAAAAAAATTAACTAAATGTTTACTAACAAACGATAAGTACTATTAAGTAGGTATATTATAATATATACTCGTATTGTATGTAACTAGGTCGATTTAAATTAACTGTATTACCATCAGTACTATTTGAGATAACACACACTATATTATAACTATTTTTGAATTATTGCATATCTAGACAATATAATGTTTAATTAACAAATAATGACGTGTAAATACATAATTTATACATATTTCACCTATGTATTACATGTATATATAGACACCTATAAGGTAAACATATAATTTGAATATTATTATTATTTATTTTCAATATAAATCAAAACGTTTTGTTATTCAGACATTGTTATTAATTTTTAAATACTATACGTTGAAATCGGCGCGTTTGTAAATAAAATAATAATAAACAGTTTTTAATTTATATTCATATTTAAAGTATATACCTAGATAACAGCTATATAAATAATTATATTTATTTGGAGAGTTAAACGATTCAAAATTAATGATGAACATGTGTGTTTGTCTTTTTAACAAATTTCAAAAAATGTAATTTCTTCTTGGGTCAAACCAAAAAAAAAATGTTCTATTTCCAATCAAATATTCCATAAATCTTAAAATAATACCAATAGTAGTATATTTTACATTTATTAAATATATATATATATATATATATATATATTTTGTTGGAACGAAACGCTGTTATTTATATAGGTATGCTATGACCAAAAAGACCTTGTTAAAATCTGTAAAAAAAAAAAAAAATAAGTAAATCGGCGAAATTCACATAATTTTTGTGAACGAAATGTTTGTTTGCGTCCAGTTCATGGCAATAAAAATAAAAATAAATTTCAAGAATAACACACGCAGATTAGATAAGTCCACTATAACCGATTAAAAAAAAAATTCATTCATGTTCATGTTGAATATTTTGTGTAATTCACATTTCTCGCACATTTACACATAAGGTATCCGATACAAATTTTAAGCGATAACAAAAGTACGTAAAATATCACCCATTATAGACGTACACTTTTATCGTAACGAAATTTCGAATAATAATAATAATCAGTATATACCTATTAGTGCAATTTTATGTCGATATTGTTGTTTTTTTTTTTTTTTCGGGACGCGGCCTTTACAAGGACCAAAGAGTAACACTGTTTTACGATCAGAGCGTTGGTTTTTTTTGTTTTACACAACGCAATAAAAAAAAATTATATATATATATATATATTATTGTGCTGTATACCATTCAAATGGATTTCATAACAAAACGGTAGTCGGTAATAGATAAGTACATCAATATATTATATATATATATCTAAAATTATTACTCGTATATATTGTATAGACTGTGTAGGCTTAGTAATTAACATTTTAGAAGGTCAAATGTTTATTTTTATTAGCGGATATCATACAATATTTTACCGAGATAACGTTGTTCGTAACACTTTCACGTTGTATTTTTTTCTATTTCACGTTTTCACAACAATAATATAATAAGTATTTTATATCGTTGATAAGGTTTATAATCGTAACACGAAATAGAAAAAAAAAAACAAAAAAAAAAACAAATTATTTCCGTGTAAATCTATAATTAGGCAGGTATGTCGGCAAAAAATTTTAGTATAAACTTATTATCACATAGGTACATGTACTATTATAATTAAACAATTTATAAACATAAAAACCGTAACATTTGATTTTTATTACAAATTTATGTACAAAAAATAAAACAATGGATTATACCGGCGTTCTTATAATATTTATTATACTCTCACTATTATAGTTATTCAGCTACCAGTACAATATCCAGACAATTTTATATCGAGAGAGTTGAAATCAAAACTGTAAAACGTAATATTTATAGGTAGGTAATGGATACCCACATATTATATTCCTTAAAAATATACGTAAGTATGCGTATTAGATATTAACAATCGATAAAAATGTCTACATTTTTTTACAGGTAGATTGTTATATAATATTCAGTATTTGATTTAGGGAGAAATGGGTACGAGTATATTCTCTAAATGGGACGCTAAGAGTGGGAATAATATAATAATTCTTTTTACTGTAATACAGGGCCAGTATAATATATACTTTAATATAGCGTACGAATTTCAGGCTTTATACTCAAAATTACCCCTAAAATATTTATTTACAATTTTGAACAGTTATTTAACCCCGACAGTATACAGACCAGTCCAGGCGCCACCTGTTTAGTTAATTTAGCAAATTTAAGTTCAAAGTTTAGTCGGCAAATGATAGAAAAAGTTGATGCCCCCCCCACTTTTTTTTTTTTGCTTATTCACTCACGTAATTTTATGTCGGTAAACTATAATCTATTACCGAATTAAGATTGTCGTTTATATATATATATACATATAAACGTTTTATACATTATAAGTATACGTTTTATACGCGTATATTATCATCCTTGATAGAAAGTATTAAGTAACCCTTGACAAAATTTGGACAAATTCATGATTTTAAATTTTATATAGATAGATGCATTTTCACACTAATACTGCTCAGTTTCTCAGAAAGTGTATTTTCTGAATAGTGTTTTTATAAAAAAAAAAAAAATGTTAAAGCTGTGTAAATCTAGCAAACTAAGATTTTCAATTCAGGGGATATCCATACATGGAGTACACCTCCTTCCACAAATTACGCCACTGACCTGGGACCTCTGACATTTTTAAAAGCTTTTTTTTTTGGGGGGGGGGCGAACTATAAATTCGGCTTAAAATTAATTGTTGTACAATTTACAGCAAAAAAGCACCTTCCGGTGGAGAATGCATGGTTCAGGTTCCAATTGGAATTTTCTTCAATCTACTACTTATCCATATCTTATTATATCTTAGTCCAATTAGATTGAAAAGGGAACTACTCATTTGGGTCCTAGAACGTGGTCCACTAAACCAATTGTGCATCTCTGGACTGCCACTAACCAAAATAAGAACCAAACGAATAGGTCCCATTTTGGTCGACAACTTCTATCTGAAGGTGCCTTGTGCTGTTATAGGGTATTGGAATGGAAAATAATCTGAAATGTTATGAATTTATCTGATAATATAAACAACTATATATAATAAATCGATTTGAAAATTTTAAAAAGCAGTACCTACTTCTCAAATTTTGAACGACTTCGAAAATGCTAATTTTAACGTAAAAATAAAATATTTCTATATAAATTTTAAAAACAATTCAATCGTCTACATTTCTTACTATATTCGAAAAATAGGTTTTTTCAATGTCGTGTACAAATTTTATTACCAAAAATTTTAAACTTAAAATTAAAACTAAAAATCTATGTTTAATTTTTAAAAGGGTCAATTTTAGAGGGTTGTGGAAGAAAGATAAATGGATGAATACAAGATTTTCTAAATTTACTATAGACGTTATACAGTATACAACATACACATATACACATAATATTAAATGTAAAATACTTTTAAAAAAATTCTAAGTAAATTTGATTATTAGGTGATACGCAAATTGGCTTATCTCTTATATCTACGGTTTTACTCATTAAAAAAAAAAAATATATATATATATTTAGAACGAAATGTAAATACTTATGAGACTTGTAGGAATAATTTTAATTTTAGAAACAGATTTTGTCTTCTCCTTTGCTATTTCTCCTACCTATTTGAGGTCAGCCACCATTAACCTCCAGTTCAACTTAACTCGATCTCCCGCATCTTCTTCACTTACCCGCTAATCTCATATCACTCTCTATTAATCTTCCTACCTATTTGTTGATCTTCCTCTCCCCCTCTTTCCATATACATAGGTATATTCCCTTTATACTAATCTTACTGCCACTGTATCTTCCCATCTTAAAATATACCCAAGTCATGTCAATCTATTCTCTTTCATTTTGTCTAGTATTGAAACCGATCCTATATTATTTCTTATATATACTCGTTTAAACGTATTTTGATTGATATTAACATATTTACTTGACATAAATCGAGGCGATTTTTAATATTCCAATAAGTTATATAAAAATGAAAATGTAAAAATAACAATTTTTGTCCAACTAAAAAAAACAAATATTGAACTTATTCTCAGTAAACCATAGTACATATATTAATGAATCAAAGTTCGTTATAAAAATTAAAATCCGTCAAATCCAAGTTCTACAGTTCTGTTGGCGAACATTATATTTTCATGTTACTTTATACACGCCACACGGCTTGAAAATAAATGATTGTGTTTAAAATAACGCAACACCTAGATTTATCAAACCCTAAAATGGTCTCCGTATTTCCCAAAGTCAATGGTGTTAAACTAGTTCGATTTTAATTTCCAAAACAGTTCTGAGATCCTTATAATGTTTTCTGTTAATAAATGAAAGCTGATTGTAAAAAAAAAAAGGTTATTATTAATTTCAAGCCTTCATAAAAATCTGTATATTAATTTATTTTTAATTCTACCTAGTGGAATTACAGTTCACCTTCTAGTCTTTAATTATTTTGCTCAGATGTATTGTCTGTGTTTTGCCTAAACTTATTCAGAAAGCCACAATTATGGAAATTCGCAAGCATGTTTATTACAAAATATAATAAATTATTTGATTGGCATGTGATTACACGACAATAAAAAATATTACTAACTCAGAACTATTTTTAAATTACTTTTCAAATATATTTATATATTTTTAAATTTTAAGATTTTCATTTTTCAACAAATTTCATAAAAATTGCCTATACGGAACCCCTTAAATAGCGGGTGTGTTGCGTATTATTGGCTTGTGCCTGTACGAATGAATAGTGTAGATATACAATATAAAATAATACTGGTGAAATTCTACGAAGCCATTGAATATAGTCTGTCATTTACATCACATACATTGACAAGTCACCATCATGTTAATTTGCCTATATTCAGCTCCTTAAAACGTGGTCGACCGTAGCCCTCCACAAAAAGATATATACAAGTATAACTTCTTTTTAAAATTTTTGCTTTTCAATAAAAAAAGGATATTTATTTATTATGGAACGTTTAGTTGAACTTAACGTGTAATTAGTAGATAATTTACAAAATCTTTTGCGCAATGTCCTAAATACCACAAATAAAACTGAGTAATGTAAATGGACCTTTAAAAGGACGTCGCACACCCCATTTTTATGGGGTTCTGTATAGGCAATTTTTTAGATATTTTAAGAAAAATAAAAATCTAACAATCAAAAATTATTTTAATATAATTTGAAAGTAATTAAAAAATAGTTCTGTGTCGGTATTATTTTTTATTGTGGTGTAATCACGATATTTATTTAAAAATACGTTTATGAAAAACAAATAAAATGGCTTTTTAAAGTGATTTTAAAATTGTAACATCTATTATAAAATTAGTAAATGACGACATTTCAGAGACAATCTCATTGGGGTTTTACAATTTTCTAAATATTAAGCTCGTTATCGAAGGTACAAAATACTATATTTATTATTATACTTCATTATTAAAACACTGTAACTTTTTTTAAACATATTATTTGAAAAAACGCCGATGTGGTTATCTTCAAAATGTTGTTTTCTATCAATTTAGCGTGTTAAACTGTTAACAATTAAAGTGTTTTAACTCTAAAATCATTTTGAATGCCACTTAATTTGTTTTGCGTAAACATGTTTTTACCGTTGAAAGTCTTCAGTGCGACGTCCTCTTAAGTAAAAATTAAAACCCACTTCCTAATAAATTTTGACAAATCCTTTCTTTTTGGTCGTCGACATCATTAACATATAACTTTCTATAGCCAGTAGTTTGGGCTGGGCATTGATGAGTCAGTCGGGACTTTTAAATATATATAGAAGATATCTATTATATATATAATGTAAATACAACGATAAAATTATTAAATTATTTTTCAAACAATAAAAATAATTTTTTTAGTTTCATGATCATCCAGTTCAAAATTGCAACAATACGATAAATGACTTTAAATATTTTATACTTATTACGACAAATGATTTTATGACAAAATAAAATTTCCTTGAAAACTCGCACACACTTGGATACATTGTATCCACTGTATACTTCCGTATTTCCTCACATTTCACAAGGAAACCATTCCTTGCTTCCCCTTCTCTTTTATTTCACATCTTACGAACATAATCATTCAATTCGGCACTGTATATGCTTCGCCGATTGAATGATGCATAGTTTATATCTTTAATCATATTTAAATTATCACTAAATCACCATATAGTATATACATTATACATATATTATATTGTAATTAATTTATATTATTACTCATTGCCCACTTGGGCGTTTGTAGATAAAATGATTTAATTAATTAATATATTCAATTCATTTTTTTTTTTTTTATATATTTATTTATTTAATTAGTTTTCAAAAACTCCGTTTTTAGGTTTTTTCCTACGGGGCTAGAGAAATAAACTCTTCTCTATATTTGGAATGTAAAATAAAATTATTTCTACCAACTACTTATAGTTTACCTTAACAACAATATTATGTTGATGTCATTGTATTATTATGAATTAAAAATATAAATATATATAATATAATATATAATTTACTTATTTGTTAACGTGGCCCATTAAAATAGGTTATCATTTTGACATTCAACAAAACCGTTAATAAGATTAATATTTCATATACCTACTGCAGTCATCAGAGTCATCTATAATAATGTGTTTATTTTTTATTACAAGTTTCGCAAATTCAAACAATAAACCATTTTACTCATTAAAAATAAAATAGTTAAAGTAGTTGTCTTACCTAATCGGTAGATAATAAAAATCCACGATAAATAATGAATTATCAAGTAAATAAAAGATTAACGGGTACATAATATTATTAAATAATTGAAAACTAAGGTCTAGACAAGTATACAACAATAATTTTATAAATAAAATTAGAAATATTAAATATATATATAAATATATATATATATATATATATATTTAAGTATATTTATTAAAAAACAATTTATATATCTACAAATTTAAAATCATTTTATAGTTAAGAAACTTAATATTTCCGACAGGTTTTATGATAAAAAAAAAAAAAAAAATACTCTTTTATATTAAATATAAATATAAAATATTTAAATAAGTTCAATAGGTCTTAAAGGTGTCCGCCAAAAATGAGATTTCAGTTTTTGGCTAGTATATATGTATCCGTCATACCAAATCAAATAAACCCAAATAATAATATTAATATCTTGTAAAATATAATTATATATATGTATAAGATATATTAATATAATAATACTTCACCCTACGCCATAGTTAATATTCTTATACCTATTTAATGTCCTTTTTTGTAATCTTATTATTAATTTGTAACCCGCAGATGATGGTACTTAGGGTTGGAACAATATAGTTGTTACCTATGATACTTTTGCGAATCCTCTCAATACATTTTCTTTTATATTATTTTTTTATAATAAAAGTATATTGATTTTATTTATACATATATATTATTATTTTTATTTTTATAAAAGTATTGAATTTTTTTTAATAAATTAATATTTTTATTTTAAATAGGAATATTAATAATTATTAATTTCGTTATTTTATGAAACTGTGATCGGAGTAAAAATAGTTGGATCGAAAAATTTTAACATTATGTCGTTTATGTCGTAGCATATGATACTGCAACGGATAACTACGCGATATTTAAAAATTATATTTTTCATTTTTAAATGGTTTAATTTCAATTTTTCTAAAATTCTATTGAGACTTGCCAATACATTGCCCCTTAAAATTGACCGTGTAGTTTTGATGAATAAAGTACGGCCTAAGGAGGAGACACACTTCATCGTGTCGTTCTTTTGATGACCGTGTGTTGAAATGTTATCATAATTACCAAGTATACCCATGGGCCGGTATAACTCATTATCAAAACATAAATATTAAATTTAAGTTTCATATGTTTTCAACAAAATATTGACTACGACTTGTTACTAATTGTTTTTTTATTACAATGTCATTACAAAAAAAAATACGAAAATTATACGAATATCAACTACAAGAATATAATAATTATCAAATATATAGACGAAAAATTGTATCGTGTGCGATGCATTTGTTTGAAAAATATACTAATAACTTAGAAAGAAGATAAACATAACAAATACATACGTATTAAACAATAATTATATATTATGTCTAGGTACCTATGTAATATTACAAAAAATGTATATTAATTTGAATGGAAGAGTACATAATGAGACAATCATCGTTCGTATCATTATTTATTTTCTGTGCTATTAGCGTCTAGCGATATATTATCAAAATCAGTAACCACATGACCAAAAAGTTGAATATATTCAACTATGCGGTAACATTTGGTAGCATGAAAAAAATACGTCAAACCATTTGGTATACCATAATGTAACTTCACGGTTCAACCAATCAGAACATAGTATTTTATGCAATAAAACCCGTCACGATGAAGTGTGAACCCGCCTTAATACTCTAACCACGGTTAATGTTTTTTTATGATTAACCGTGCGGTCTAACAACGAATTTATAACTGCTGAATCTGCAGGATACGTTAAGATAATAATAATAATTATATAGGTGCCTACTCGCTTTGATCACTTCGACCTCGAAGCAAGCCAATATTATATTATTATTTTAAACGTGAAGACGGTAGCAAATCGTTGAATTTTTACTTTTAAAATAATTCTGAACGAAGTTTGATTTATATAATAACGATGTTGTCAAATTATATGCTCACAAAAAATATTTACGAGTAAAAATGTTTTGAAAGATATCAACTATATAATATGTATAATAATCTAAATTTTAAATCTCAATATCCAAATACTATAACTAGAAATTTCTGTTTAAAGAAATAAGCATGAATATTGTACGATAAATGGATTGTGCAGTTACACAATTTAATACATATTGAGATTCGGAAAGTCATTTTGAAGTGACATTTTATTTATTTATTTAATTGTAATATTCACCGAGACATTTATAAATTACAATTTATTATGAATATAAGCTAAAATTAATGATGCTTATAGACAAGAACAAATAAATCAAATAGTACAAAAATGGAACAATATTTCTATGTAGTTAATTATGTTATATATAAAGAAAGGAAGTATAAAATGACAAATGAATGATAATACTGACTAGTAATTAAATCGGAGGCGACAATATTTGTACATTTTATTGAAATGATTCACACGGCATAAAAAAAAAAAAAACATATTCAGAAATAAGATTGCTGTATATAAAGAAATAGATCTTGAAAAAAATTAATACGACCATATTTTTTTATATGTTATATTATATAATATAATAATTCAGCATATTCTTTAATTGTGTGATTATAATATGTATATTGTCGTATAAAGGAAGTATTTTATATAATTTATTAACTAACTGTGATATATAATATATAGTCTATTTAGAATTATTATTTTTAACGGTGTTTGTTCATTATAGAAACGAACGATAAAGTGTTAATTTTTTAATATATTTGCTCTCGGACAATATCTATATTATATTGGTTAATTTCTCGGCTGAATAATTTATTATTATTTTTTTTTTTTTGTACCTACACTGAACCAAATATCATTGTTAGAATTAACAATATGCAATGAGTAAATTTTAACAAACGAATATTTGTTGAACCAATACAATTTTCATTATTTTAATGTATATATTGTTAAATTAATAAAAAAATGTGTTTATATTAACAAATTCATTCTGTAAATTTCACAAAATATATAAGTTGTAATTGAATGAAAATAATTTGTAAAATTAATACAGATTTTATTATTATAATAGAATGTGTTATTAAATTGAAAAAATATTCTGTTTAAATTGGCTATTTTCATTAACAAATGGGCGTTTGTTCTACGAAAAAGAAAGAAAGGAATGATCACACAAAATATTTGTTGATTCAAATGAATTTGTATTCAATTGGACAATTTTACCCAAGACATTGATAAAATATATTCAATAAATCAATAATACGTTTTGTTATTGTTAAATTAACAAATATTTTATTTCTGAATCGACAAACATTTTATTGGACGTATATATATATATATATATATATTAACAACCACATATTATGAAATTAATCCATATATTTCTATTGAAATCACAGATATATTTGATTCAGTGTATTTCAGGTTATTTTTGTCGAATAGATTATATATAGCCATATACATATATATATATATATATATATACGTATATGTACATAAACTCCGTATAGTTCGTATCAAAAAAAAAAAAAAAAAAAAAAAAAATTTACTCTCACACCGATATCCGGAGAAACCTAAAGTGGATCGGTATAGAAAATATGTATACTCACGGGTATATATACACGTAAATTGGTCGATACGAAATGGTTTTTAAAAAAAAAAAAAAAGAAAAGAGATAGAAAACCGTATAGAAACGTGTAAGATTAAAAACGGGATGTCGTGTCCGTTCGACATGAAATGGCCTTACACGAAAATTACGAAACATCGGATAGACTATTTATACGATATATACATATATATATATATATATATATATTGTATATTGTATATATATATATATATGTACATAATATATATATATATATATATATAATAGAACTACTGCGGACACGGTGGCGTCGATCGTACGATATTGTCATGGCGCGGTGACACCCGCGGGGATCCAGGTGATATTTTTAAATTCTCGTGTCCACGAACGCAATAACAACCGAATATAATATATACACACTGCTAGTCTAGACTCGATTCCATTAAAGGGTTTGTACATTAGAAAACGTAAAATATCGTAAAAAAAAAAAATAAAAATAAAATAACCGCCGAGACAGACACACGCGTGGCGTAGTTCGAATCCAAATCAAAGTAGTATAGATATGCGCGTATAATATATATATATATATATATATATATACGTGGCCGCACCCTTATAAACCGACTCCTCTTCGTCGTCTTCGTATAATTATTATTTAACGTCCTTCCATGGTCTTTGGACGGCACACCCTGGCGCGCGCCTAGTCGTCGGCGGCGATATGTCCGCGTCGACGGCCTACAGAGCCAGCTGAGGGGTGCGTTTATATATTTGTACACGTATGTCGAAAATCCAGACTGCGACGACTAAAAACAAACAATAAAACGTGTAAAACGAGTTAACTGTTAGGCTTAAAAGGACGCCACACACACACACACACACCCGTTTTTAAGGGATTTTATATATATATAGGCGATTTTTATGAAATTTTAAGAAAAACGAAAATCCAACTATAGTTTAGGTAAAAATCATATAGTCGTGCGCACAGTTCCTGATCAGGTGCAGCACACATTTTTACGGGCCTGATGCCTTTTGTTTTAACAAGATAACATAGATATTACCTACGTAGATAATAAAATCTAAGATAACTAAAATCTTAAAAGTGTCAAAAAGTATATTGGTTTAATGTTATACAACACAAAATATAATAATAATAATTAGGAAATAATTTTAAAAGAAAATTATATACGAGTGCCTACCTATATTATTAAAATAACAATATTTTATATATTATATAATACAAAATGAATATATATTATAAAAAATATTAAAAAAAATATATGACTATAGAGTATTCGTAAAATGTTTATCAACTAGTTTTGACTATAAGTTATCATCAGGCTACAACCTGATACTATTAAGAGGACGCCACACGTGCATTATTTTATCGTAAAAACTGTTTTGCGAGAAAAAATTGTTCTTGAGCTGTAATTATAATTAAGAAACTAAATTTTGACACAATATTATAGCATTGACATAATATTTTAACAGTTTTGTTAAAAAATACCGTGATTACACAAACAATAAAAAGTGGTACTAACACAGATTTATTTTAAAATAACTTGAGATTTTTATTCTTCTTAAAATGTCATACAAATTATTTCCCATACAGAACTCCTTAAAAATCGTATGTGTAACGTCCTCTTGGTAAATAATGATGTATAGGTTAACCTGATGATGACTTATAGACGAAACTAACTCTTTTTGCTTTTATAAACATTTTATGAATATTCTAGGTATATTTTATTTTTATATATTTATCATAATATATATCAATTTTTTATTATATATATATTATAAAGTATTGTTATTTTTATAATATATATTTTATTTTAACTATTAGGATCCCCAAACTGCTATAACTGTAGTCTTCCAAGAGTATTTTGATCAAACATTTGAACGTCATTTTCTTTGAACTTTTCTTTTTTATTACATTACAATGATTGTGTTCATACATTTTTTTCTTTTATCATCCATTTCTAATAATTGTTATTAACAAAATTACAACTACAGAATATAACAAAACTACAACTAAACGGCATTGGCCCATGGGGAGGGGGGCTATAGCGCCCTTAGCGCTCCCCCTGGCTACGCCCTTGATATTACATGATATATTGTGTATACTACTATATATTATATACAGCAGGGGTCTTCAAATTTTTTAGGCAGAAGACCACATCATTTTTCATAAATTACTTGCGGGACGTACGTACACATAATAAAATATATTTATACCACCTATAATATAATATAAAACAAAAAAAAAATCAATTAATATTACTATAATATATGATTTATTATATTTTAAACTAAAAATTTAATAATAATAACATATTTATTATAATTTTATATATTATAATATATATGCATGGGTATATGTGTCACTTTTATACTTATAATAATTATTATTGTACTCTGCGTTCTCCAGTATTTATATTGTTTTGAATTCGTCTATTACTGTTTTAATTTTAATGTTATTTACATTATTTTGTTCAACAAATAATAGTAATAGTGATTCCGGCCTTTCTTGCCGCATTGTATTTCTGAGTTTAGTTTTTACAATGGTTAACTTCGAAAATGCTTGTCGTGCTTTGTCACAGAATATACGATAATAAACGATTGTTTTTTTTTTAACAATAATACCTAATATATACCTGATATTATTTCATTGTTGGATTATCACGTCTACGGTATGTAAAAAAACAGCTTTTTTCAATAAACTACAAAAAAACCGTCCCGTCATTCCAGAAATGGCAGATGCAGCCTAGGCTGAATGTAGTGCTTCACCCGTGCGCACGCCTATGGTAAAAATATTTTAATATATTATTTTAAAAGTACTTCGAAAATATTCCCGTGTTAGTTCCACTTCTTATTGTTATTGTTTAATCGCGATATTTGTTTAGAAAAATAAATCACGTAACACTTACCTTCGTAATTCAAATTTTATGGCTTTCAGAATGATCATAAATCATTAATTAATATTAGCACTAAATAAAATAAGAGAACTTTTTATAGATTTTGACAGAGAGGGGTTTTTTTTTTTTGTATTTATACATTTTTAATGGTTGATCCTCGAAAAATTGTCAACATTTTACAATATCAAATTGCTTATGAAAAATACAATCTTAACATTAAACGAAAATGTAGTAAACGTTGTAAATTTTTTATCGATGTAAAAATTATTTATCTGCTATTATTCTAGCCGATATAACCACTGAATTACGAAACTATGTTTTTACCGACTATTTTTCGTCCCCTTAAAGTGTGATAAAACGGCAGGGAGGACTGGTTAGAAGGACTGGTGATTTCTTTACTATTTTGGGCATTCTCTACTCCTGCGTATCCCCGAAACCACTAAATGGTGTAAATACATGATTATGTTGAAAATTCCTACGACTAAAAACGTTCGATAATTAATGTTTATTAATCGAGGTTTCAATATTGAATATGGATTTGAAGTAAGTTTAATCAATTTAAAATTTGACCTAAAAAATCAATATTTAATTATTAAAAGAATCGATTTTGGAGGATCTTGTATAGGGACAGTAGATTGGAAAATCTTGGATTTTGGGAATTTTTCTGATAAAAAAAATTTGAACTCGATTTGTGTATTTTATAGGATAGTTAAGTGGTCTGTAAAATTGACTGTATTTTATTATACCTACTTATATTATGTATATATTTTTTGATCAATAGGGGGAGATGTCTCGTTTTAAACATTTTTTAATATGGCCACCTTAGTATAATATGGGGGAATGAGTCTTCTTACATCCATCTCCATTTTAACCCCTGGTTAACAGGACTATAATTTGTATTTTCTTTAATCAATTTCAATTCAACAATGCAATAAATATGAATTAAATTATTTATTATTAAATAGTTTTTATTTCGTTTCAGAATAACATATAGTTATAACTTATATACGTATATGATTTTTATACTTTATATGATAGTTTTCCTGCAATTGGAGAATGTAATCTACAGAAGTCGCTTTACTTTTACTGTATAATCTACACAGTATAATTACCACGGTTGTAGATACAATCAGTCATCAAAGTCAGAATGCCTATTAAGGGAGAATGGAGTAAGGGATACTTGTCAACCCTAAAAAATTCTTGCGAAGGATGTGCCGTGTGCACTATGCATCTAGTGGAGAAATGTAATTTTATTAAAAACGATAATTTATTATTGGCTTTTTTTAACGATATTAAAAATATACGAGTATATTATAAGTGGACTTTCAATTAATTTTACATTTAACGTTTAATTTGACACAATAATTTATATTTAATTTTTGTGTTATTTAACATATATGATTTTTTGAAGTGAAAATATAATCTATACGCGTGCGTTCCCTAAAATTCGAGGGTTATGGTAATTCCGTACAAATTCGAAAATGCGTTATGTTACTTAGGATCCCTTCAGTAGGTATTTGTATAGTTATACTTTTTTTACGGAGGATATATTATTATATTATGCAAGATAACGATGAACTTGAATAGCTCTCCACTCCCTCGATGGAATATTTGACGTAAAACAATAATATTGACACTGCCAAAGTGCTCGAGACCCCTCCCCCTATTTATAGCCTTATATCCACGGGCGTTTTTTTCCTATACCTATTTAAAAATGTGTAAATTTAATTTTTATAAAAATTAAATAAGACTAAATTCGCCACCGCCGCCGTCACATTGCCCGCGAAGGAAATATGATATAATTTTCAACATAAACGTGGTTAACGAAAGAATAATATTGCATACCTACCGCGGTCACGTATTGGCAGTCGTCAGCGGTATAGGCATGGGTATTACCTACATAATATAATATTACCAACTCCGCCGAAACAAAAGTATGTCAAATTCCGTGAAAAAAAAAATTCCAAACATCGGAATGACTCGTTAATTGCCCTTACAAAATGTACATAATTCGCAGTTTATTCCAAAAACAGTAAATGTACCTATAGGTATACTTTTATAATATTTATAATTTATAATTTATATTTGTATTTAATATTTTATAATTTCTCTCCGTTTTGCAAGCCTCTGGTATTGGAGAATCTTTATTATCTTGGCTTAGGTCGTATATCTCACTGACCGCTATCAATGGGTCGAAACACTTGGCATAAAGTATACAAACTGCAAGATATTCCGCACCATATGAAGGCTTTAAACTCATATTTTATTGAGAATAAAAACACAATATTTTTTTATAATTTTCCCCACGATATTGTTTATGATATTTCTTCTTGTCCAAGTTAAAAAAAATTTAGGGCCCCGATGAATGAATTTGATTGGGTCCCCGAAATTCGTAACGCCACCCCTGAATATATCACGCCATTACAGATGATTAAATTCAAAACAACTTGCTACAAACCGAACGAAATAAGTACGTATACCTATATCTACTTACCTAGCTATAACTATTATGCCTATTACCTATAGGTATTACATTTTATACAATTTTCCATATTATATAATACCGATAGGTCATACACGTAAAATTCGAGATTATTACGAAGTATAAAACAATAAATATGTATAACTTTATGTATCTCTTATAATAAATGCATACGGGAAAAACACTGATCTAGGTTTTATCCCTGTTTAGTGTTTACACAAAAATATTAATCGTGAATACTTATACTAGCTTGCAAAATTTCAAGTTTCTAAACATAATAAGTTTAGACACCTTAATATATATAGGTACCCGTTGTGTCCGTCCGTCTATCCATAATTACGAGTTTATTTTTATTGATTTATTTACCAGGGAGATAGTACAGATCTGTAGATATTATTCGATTTATAATATTTTTATTACATAGTTACAAAGAAACATCGCTGATTTGATTACTGGGGTATATACACATTATTCGTTTTGTTTTGTAATATTTTTTTTAGATTATTGTTTAAAATACATTTAGAAACCGGGAATTTAGCTCTTCCCGAACTTGTTTTTTTTTCTTTAAGGCCTTAAAATATATGAAAAATATTTACTATGACTCATTGAGTATATAATGTCATTTTAGTTTTCATTGTTTTTAATATATAACATTTTAGTATGAAAGTAACGAGTAATACTTGTTTTAGTCATTTTTATTCATAAACCTACCAGTCTAAATCAAATTGTATATGTGTAACGTTTAAACTTTAAACCAATTTCATTATGTTAATCGTAAACATATACATTTTCCTTGTATTTTTCTTATATTTGCTTGTTGAGGAAGGGGACAACATTACTAGTAAAAAGAAAAATCGATTTACAATTCCAATACCATTTATATACTGATATACATATATTATATATATAATAGTAACTTTAAGTCTATGAGTCTTTAGAGCCATCACTGTTTTCCATAAGTAAACAATTTCAGAGAGTAATATTATTTTTATTATACTTTTAGTCATTCAAGTATTACGTCAGCATATTTTTCAGCTTTTTAAACTCCCCCTCCTCATTGTCCCCTAAAATTTAAAATAATAACTTTAATATTTTTATTCGTCGTCGATCTTGAAAATTAAAATATTCAATTTGCATTTTGCTGTCATCAGCATAGTTTTGATTCTTTCCCCCTCCCCCAATCTGCCACTGTAGACAAATATCAGTACATAACAGACCTAGATCTTCACGTAATACTTGAATGACCTCCTTATTTTCGTACATTTTCAAAAATCGAAATAATATTTTATAGTTTTTTGAGTTATAAGAAATTTTTAAATTTACGAGTATAAGTATACCTCATAAGTCGAAATATCCTTATATTTATTTCAATAGGATTTGTTGTTTTTGGCGTTGTGATTTGAAATTTCAATACAATAGAATTATCAAACCGTAGTGTAGGTAGGTACTCTCAATACAACAATTAAAACTTGTCCCTCTTGGGAACGCTCTTGAGTTTCACACGAATCATTGTTTGAATATTATACATTATGCTCTTCTGGCGGAAAAACCCGAGTAATTTATTATTATCACTCGACTTCAGTCTAAATAAATTTACCTCTGATTTCTAAAGGCGTGGAAACCGTGCCGCCAGCGCGAAGAAATATTTATGGGTAGGAGGAGGGGGGTCTCGAAAAAAACTGACGAAATACATCTTTGAAATGTAAATAAGAAAAAAATAAAATAAAAATAAAGTTCATCAACTTTTTTCTAATTTTGTCGACGGATTATTATATCATCGGACGGCTCATAATATGGTATATGCCTATCGGATTCCAAAACACTCCTTGAAAACATGTAAACAGAAGCGAAAAAAAAAATGTTGTCAATTTTTTTCTGATTTTGCAGCCGACTACCCCCCAAATGCAGAGCAATATTGGATTTTTGTAATTGATCGACTTTCCGTTTTTGCCGACAGTTTTCCGGGAACCTCCTGCAGTATATCCGGCCCGCCTGCAGCAGCGTGGAAACGCGAGACGAAATATTCCGCGGTCAATGATTTCGATCTTAGCCGTAACGCGAAAGGATTTATACGCGCTTTGGGTGCACCAGCTTTGCCCCAGTCCCGGAGACACCACCCATCTCCCTCTACCCCCTAAAAATACACCGCGCCTGCAAGTGCATGTACAGACACGTCGTCATTGTACGCATCGTATACGATGTCGAAAATGCAACAGGATTTTTATTATTATCTCGTCCGTAAGGACGTATACAATATAATATATAAGCCGTCCACATCGTTCGTCCGAACAGCTGTTCGTGTCGTACAAACGCGCGACCGATTTATACGCGAGCACCCATACGATACGTATACATATATATATATATATATATTATGATAAAATAACGAGAACGTAGTGAAACACGAGAAAAAAAACCCTATAAAAAAAAAAAAAGCAGGTGATAATAAAAGGTTAGGTATATATATATATATATATATATATATATTTATTGTGTGCGCAGAGAGGAGCAGAAAGAAGAAGAAGAAGAAGAAGCAGGTGCATTTTGGCGGGAATCTTGGTGCGGTATATATAAGGTCGCGTGTGTGCAGGTGGTGTGCGGGTGCCGACGGCCCCGGCGAGGTCAATTATGGTGAGGTTTTTTGGCGGGAAAATCACGGCACACATATTATTATTACTATACACGTTTCGCCCCGGTATAGGCGAGCGCGCGTCCCGTCGTCGTATGCGCGTACGAAAGAGTGTACATAACGTGGGGTGGGCTGAGGCGCGGGCGGCGGCGGCGGCGGGGTGGACGGGCCCGAGCGAGGGGGTTGAAAAGGTATAGAGGTACCTTTTATGCGTACGCCCCGCGACTGTGTCTTCCCCGCGGGTTCGCCGCACCCGACCAGCTGCCGTCCCGGCGAACGTGTCTGTGCCTACGTATAATGTGTTGTGTGTGCGTGCGTTGAGGCCCGCGAAGTCTTGGTCGTCGTCGTCGTCGCCGTCGTCGTCGCCGCCGCCGCCGCCGCCGGCACCAGGTGTACGCAACAGCTGCTTTGGGTTTTTTTTTTCTGGCCGCCGCTCCCGAGTCGGACGGGCTGCTGCGGCTGCTGGGCTGCTGTTTTTCTTCCCCCGATCCTCCTCCGCCGTAAATCTTACGCGCGCCTGTGCCCACACATATTATATTATATACATGCGTACATATCGTAAACAACGTCCTGCCGAAATACGGTCCGTCTCCGTCTCTATTTTTACCTGACGCCCCGTGTGGCTGTCGTGTGGCCGAAAATACGGGTTTTCGTGTATATAATAATAATAATAATATATATATATATATACTTTTCGTGTGCATTATTATACATTATGTTATATATATAGGTACCTTTGAAAAGGAAAAGGGGAAAAAAAAAACGACATTATAATAATAATAATAATAATAATGATAATAATAATATCGTCTCTCGCGCATTATACATTATATATTTTATGTATATTGGTTCACGGAGGCACACCGCTCTTTGTGCCGTCGTTTTACGTATATAATATGTTATTATTATATTTTCCGTGTAGACGCGGCGCGCGCCGGATGCTGCAGGGGGGCTGCAGGTGGACCAGCGCGTGTGAGTACCGCCGAGCCGTGCACCGCGCGAGTAGTTTCGACGTTTCGGCGTGATGAATCGAAAATACACTTTCGCGGACATCATCACTCCGTTTCTCGTAGGCACGTCGTGCGTGTACCATAATAATATATCGTATCAATATAATACTACGTATATATGTTATGGAAAGGGAATATGAGCACGGAAACACGGGTAGGTACCTACTTTCGGGACACTAAAATATACCGTGGAAAACGTGCAAAAGTCAAACGATTTTATCGATATTTTTACCGTGAGTGAATCACTGTAAAAATATCCGTAGGTATACATCGTGTGGGAAAAATTAGAACGAAATGAAGTGGGCGCCGTCCCAGCTAAACGAAAACCAACTCGCATCGACGAACGAGTGTTCACCACTGTACCATAATGGCTTAAAAATGAAGTAAACCCTGATATGGGTTCTTTTTTTTAGTGAATATTGGATATTATCTAAAAAAAAACGCGCGGACTATTAATTTTATTTTATTTAATTTTTATTTATTATTATTGTAAACGGGACAAGCCCAAAAATAACAAGATAATGTACAAATATAACAGTAAAGTCATGCAAATATTGTGAGTAGGTGATAAAGATAATTACATATATATAATTTTTTTTTTTCATTATTATTATTATTATTATTATTATTTACAAAAAAAAAGGAAGGATCGTTGTTTGCTGTTCGCACAAGACGGACGATAGGTGAGTTGTGAAGAAAATTAGAAGAAGAGCGAGGAGTATGGAAAGGGATAGAACCACGAGTGGTGCGGGAAGGGATCCTGAAATTTATTAGGGATAAGTGTAAAGGAGAATCAATTTTCGCGGAAAGAATATTGGACAGAAAGGATAGATTAGACACATTCTGACGGTCGGCTAACGATGAAATATTAAAAGCATGTAAAACAGGTATGTAATCGTGAGGAGGATGAGGGATATTAAGTCTATGAGCTGCAATACGAAGGAATTTTCTCTAAACTCGCTCAACTACAGCACAGGCACAATCGGTGCAGAGGTCCCAAAGAATACTACCGTATTCAAGTACAGGACGAACCAGGGCACAGTATAGTACTTTGAGGGGGGATAGAAGGTGGAATTCAGAAGAGGAAAGAAGGAAAAAGCCAAGAATCTTAAGCGCCTTGCAACAAATGTCTTCAATGTGCTTAACTCAGGAAAGATGAACGTAAAACCTAGGTCACGGATGAAGTCGACTGGGGGTTTAATAGGGATATTATGAATGACGTAAAGAAAATAAATGTGAGAGTGAGAGCGGGAAAAGGAAAATACAGAATATTTTGAAATATTCAGGGAGAGACCTAGGGACTCTACCCATACCACCAAGTTGTTTAGATCTTGTTGGAGAAGATGACAATCAGAAATATAGAGTTTATCCGTAGGAACAATTTTATGTCATCAGCGAATATGAGAAGTTTGATATGACGAAGAACTGAAGGGGCTGAATTTACAAAAAGGGCAAAGAGGAGAGGGGAAAGTACAGCTCCTTGTGGTAAACCGGAAGATGGAATAAATGTAGATGAGGACGAACCAAGGACTGAGACATAGAGATGGTGGTTAAATAGATATGAGCTTATCCAAGCGAGTAATGGATTGCCAATGCCTAGAAGGTTTAAGGATTTAATAAGAATATTATGATCAACACGATCAAACTCTCTTGAAAAGTCTGTATAAATTGCATCAACTTGCTTGTGATAATATAATATAATAATAATAATTAGTAAGTAGTATAATAAAATAGTAGTTAGTAATATAATGATTTTTTCTCTGTTTAATAAATGCATTATATAAAATTTAATTATATATACTCGTATAATTTAAATACATGGTAATACATAATAATTCAAAAAAGCGCGGGGGGTCATCTTACAGAACCATGAAATAAATTCGCTGTGTAATAACAAGCTGATAAGTATTGATAATAGTGTTGAACTATAGAACTAAATTCTGTGCTATAGATTTAAAAATTTTAAACTATGATAAAATTCATGAATTTGTTGAATTCGAAAATCATCGGTAATTTTATCGGATATTTTTTCCATGGACATTTTTACCGTATACCTTTTACTATATACTCTTCAATGTGTGTTGTTTTTCATGTAGATCTACAAAATCTATACGACAATTTGCAATATAAAAAAAAAAATCGTTAAAATGGACTCATTCCCTTTTACCCGAGCACCGTACATATATGCCATGTTCAATTTAGAGAAAAATCTTAAAGGTATCATCAATTGCAAACTATAAGGGAAAATAATGTTTTTTTTTTTTTTTTTTTAATTTATTTTTATTGTGTAAACTGCGCCCTAGTTCTGGTCTTGGTTAAAAAGGGTACGGTCGTAAGCTACACCCCGGTTCGTCTTATCTCGATTAAAAAGAATACACGGTAACGGAGATGGTAATAATGTAAACGGCGCCCCGGTTCTTATCTCCGTATATTTATTAGAAGGTATAGTCGTAAAATGACAATGTTTAAGTGCGCAGGTACCCTTATTTCTACACTGCAGTACACGAAAGTGTGGTCTCGTTCCGGTACGAATTATTTTATTTTAAATTGCACTTATGACGGAATTACCATTGTCGGAATGTATTACCGATCATTCGTGCGATTTAAGATAAGCCTGTTCGTTCAACGAGACCACTCCCAATTCGATTATTTTTGTTTCAAAAAAACACTCGGTAATTTATATGAAAGTATGTCGATTTTGCGACAACAACAAATCCATAAAGTAGCCCATAGGCGTCACGAACTCTTATTGAAATTTCATATATTTGTAGTTATAAATATACTATATATATATATATACCTACTACAGCAATAACAAAACTGTTAAAAACCACATAATATATATACGACAAGAGCATTTCTTGTCTAATTCTCAAGGATTACATATTGCCCAAAAACATATATTATGCATAATTAATAATCTAAAATGAATCGTTCCGAAAAAAACGTATACGAACGCGAAGCACAAAACGCCTTGGAAATATTATATAATATATAACATGAAATATGATTGCGAATTATACTTACAAAAATAACAACTGTTAACTATGTGTAAATATCGTGTTTTTGACTATCGATGAGCCAAACTTAGAGGCTTGGAGCATATATAAAAAGGAAGTAATAAAAAGTATAAAAAGTGGTAGGCAAGAATAACGACCCGTCGGTCGTCAACTATATATGGACTATAGTATATAAGTACTGTTAAATATAGTAATAACTAATAGCGGTAACCCATAGACCATAGCCATATTAAAAACTGGACGAACCCGAACACGACTTGTAGCTTTTTTTTATAATATATATTATATATTTATTTTATAAAACATATGTTTTAGGTCTTATTCAAACTTGGATAAAATACTTCCAAAAAAAAGTATTCAGAATATGTATTCGAATACTTTAAGATAATAGTATTCCCTAAGTATTTGAAATACTTTATAAAACGTATTTCAAATACATTTAGAATACCTATATTTTTACTAGATTTCAACAACGAAAATACACACCTACCCGTTAATCATAAATTATATTTACATTTTAATATTAAACTCAAATATTGTGTGACTCATTTAAATTATAAGTGAGCAGATAATTTTTTTTGCAAAACTTAATCAATAAGCAACTATCAATGACTTCCTATTAGTGCAATTTCTTTTTTTATATATATATATATATATATATATAATAATTGGTATTATATACCTATATAAGATCTCATACCACTAACCACTGTAATTACTATAATGTACTATAATAAAATAATATCTATAAATATAATACTTTCAAACTATTTATTTCATCAATAAAAACTATTATTGTTTACGTCAACATATTTAAAATTGAAAAATAACATTACTGCCGTACTAAATGTAGTTTAAAACAAAATAAGATAATATAATATACCTAGGTACTATAATACAATTTACCAAGGAAAAATAATGACGTTATTTTTATAAATATGATTGAACTCTAATAAAGTATTCAGAATATTGTATTCAGAATACTTGTAAAAAGTATTCAAAATACTGTATTAAGAAATACAGTAAATTAAATTAATTTTAATTTTATTAAATAATAAATTCAATTATAGAATTGCCTATACAGAACCCCTTAAAAATTGATGGCGTCTTCAAATATGACAATATTATTATTATTATTATTAATAAAATTGTTTTAATTTGAAATACATGACCATATTTTGAACAAGTCTTCGAACATATGACCTTCGACCAAATGATTGACACCCCTATTTTATATCATAGCCCAATATACAAGTAGGTGAGTACTCGCATATAGGCATATCGCATATGAATGCGCATCATCAGCATCTCTTACAAATTTGGGTTACCTTGCAATTGCAATTGTCATATTCTGTTCGAAAAAATAAATTTCGATAAAAATGTTCATATTATAGGAAAATGTGTAATTCAAAGTACCGGCACACGTATGTAACTATTTATTATTATATAGATTTGATGACAAACACTTAAATTGCCATACCCTTAAAATAAATACACCTCACCGTCGCTCACCGGTTTATCGCATACATGGTAGCACAGATGAAAGCTAAAACTACAGGGTATTTTATGTATAATATATCCTACGTCCTATACTAATTTTTAATGAGCTTATATATTAAGGGTAATATTTTGAATTTAATTTAGTTTTCTATTTAATCAGACTATTGACATTTAATAATGATTTCTCTATATCTATAGTAAATTAGTAAGGGGAATTTATAATGTTGTTTATAATATTACTAGTAGTTGTTTAATAACCAATAGGTAAATTATCAAACCCAAATACTACAGCGGTCATTGCAAAAAATTAAAAAACATATTCTATATTATACAATGGGTAATATTATAATATAATATAATTTATATGTAGGTACTAAATAAAAATAAAAATGAAATTCGCATAGTCACATATTATAAAATATGGAATATTTATTAGACTTTCTAGAAATGGTTGTTTGTATTGAGATTACATACGTAATATAGATAGTACTTTATTGAAGACGTAGTCCACGACTTAGATAATATGCTACATTAAGGAATATTTTGAATAAATCGACAAATTTTACGTTTTGGCATCCCGAATGTGAAAATTATCCGCGAGATTCATCATATAATTGGAGGGAGGGGCGTAGCGAAGTAATTTTTTTGGTGGTTTGAACTTTTTGTATGAGGAAAAAAAAAGTCACACGTAACAATTATTGGCCGACTGCAAAGCTCAAAATACTTCTTTAAAACGGTGCAGGGTCGGTAAATAATCGAAAAAAATATTATATATCATCAACTTATTTTTCTCTTCTGAATCTTACACACGAATAGTCGACTGATAAAATACGATTTGGCCGACTGAAGGAACTTTTTAGGAGGGAGGGGGGCAAATTGCCCTCCCGCTAGTTACGCCCCTGGTCGGAGGGGACTTAGGATGTCTCTCATCATTTATTTTCTAGTAACGGTAGAAACTATATAATATATGATGTACTCAAGACGTCTGAAGCTGTGGTGTAACTAGCGGGGAGGCAGGAAGGCAATTTGCCCCCCCCCTCAAGTTTCTTCAGTCGGCCAAATCGTATTGTCAGTCGGTGTATTCGTGTGTAATAGGTTTTTTTTTCGCTTATTTATAGTTTTTATTATTCCAATATTGTTGTGTGACCTTTTTTTTCCTTATTTACAGTTTTAAAGAAGTAATTTTAGGGAAATGTTTGCAGTCGACCAAATTGTTAAACGTATGTGACTTTTTTTTTTTTACAATTTTGCAATCAGTTGGATCGCCACTGCAGGTCTCAAGTTACAAGTAAACACACATTTCTTTTTCGGTGGATGTGCGGAGTGTGCCGCATATGTACGTGTACAGTCGAATTTGGAAGTTTTGATAAAATCGAATGTATTATTTATTATATTCTGGTCGCGTCCGACTGTTTCCGTTTCCGCGGCGACTATATTTGCCGAGACTGTGACACGGTGGTCGCACACGTTTCTGACATTACGCCGACGATTAACAGGCGTAGTTCTTGGGCTTTTATCGATTCCAGTCGCACCGAAAAACAATAATTATGTACCATAATAATTCGTTTTATCGTAATATATTATATTATATTATTATTTGAGGACACGTCATAATCGTATACGTTTGTCGAGCACGCGAGCAACGCACATAAATTACATATATATACCTATACCTATATATTATATATTATATATTTAATTTTAATTTTTTAGGGATGATGAAACTCAAAAAGGCTTCCTATTGAAATTAATAAACGGGAATTACGTTATAGTGATTAATATTCCTGAATTCTAATAAATATTTCGAAGAGTACAGTATATAAGATAGGGTGACCATACGTCCCGTTTTTTACAGAATTGTCCCGCTTTTGGAAGTGAGGTCTGTTTTTAACCCATATTTTGCTTATTTACCACTTTTTATAAAAAAATATTGGCAGAAAATTGAAGAATGACCATTTTTTTTTGTTTTGTTACCATTTTCAAACCGATTTATTGAAAATGTTGGTAGAAAATTATTACGATATTCACTTTTTTTTTATTGATGTTCCGTTTTTTAATTTTCAAAAAATAGTCACCCTAGTATACAGACCTCGATTATCCGGGGTAATCGCGGAGAGCAGGGGTCACGCGGATAAACGAAAACTACGGTTAATCCAGACTTTTTATTTAACGAGAATCACAATAATGTACGATTTTATATTATTATCTTATACGCATAGGTGCGTGGTTAAAATAAGTCGATTTTAATTTTAATTATCACATGGGAGAGTTTGATGGCATTTCGAATTGCAAAACCCCCAACTTTTCCAACAGTTCGGTATACGCACGATTATATCCTCTCTCGAACATCGTTTTGACGAATCGTTCGAATCGATTTTGTAAAACTCAAAGGAGACAAATTATTATTCCAAATCCAAACACCGTAACATTTTATTAATATATTATAACCAAACCGTTAAAACGACTACGAAACCAGAACACGTACGTATAGGTATAGACGTAGAACTAAAAAACAAAACGTATATAATCCGTGACAAAGACGAATTAAAAATCGTATAAAACAATAATATCCTAAACAAAACATATAATAGGTATAATTAATATTAATTATTTGAATTGAATACATCGTCGATGATAATATATAGTGGCTAATTTAAATAAACCTAATCCTAGTTGTACGGATTTATTGAAATTAAAAAAAAAAATCTGTTCCTGTATAGAATATATAATATACAGTGTACACCTACTCTGGTTTTAGTGTCCTTACGTGAACCATATATATATATATATATGTAAAATATAACAACTGCAGTCGTTATACCTTAACCTTCGGTGTCTTCGTAAAAATATCAAATAGACATGCAGTGTGTGTGTCATGTGAATTTAAATGTATGTATTTGACTTACAAGTTATACTACACGAGTTCAACTATATTTAGGAAATAAAACATTACAATATTATCGTGTTATAGAACACTATTAGAATAAAATAATATTTGTACGTTATGTAGGTAAATGTCATGTACCTGTAACTATAATGGAATTCACAAAAATAACTATAATAATTAAACGTTTCGTTTGCATAATTATTACAATAATATATAATGCCAAATACGCTAGTCGTATTATCGATAATATGCGAATACCTCGCTCCTTTTAATTTTACACGTTAGTTCGCACACGACCTTCTCGCATAATACAAATCAAAACCGTTTGAATAAAACAACAGCATAACGTTTGATTTTTATTTTCTATTCGTCGAACTGCAGTTTATAAAAAAACGGTACATTTCCGTTTTACTTTCCGCCGAGAATACGTGTCTTTCGTTTTCCTTAAGAGTATGCCGCGTCTACACGAATTTTCAACGAAAAACTTTTTTTGAAATTTTTATCCACTTGCAAACATGTTAGAAATACGAGAGAGAAATGGGTGGTAAACATATAATATATATATTTATTTTTTTAACAAATATCGTGCAGATAACACAACAACAACAAAAATAATATTGACGTGCAATTTTTTAATTAATTTAAAAATATATTTAAATTGTTGAACTTTTATTTTTTTTTAAATTTGAAAAAATTACCTACACAAAACACTTTAAAAATCGGATATACAGAGTCCTCTTCATCATCAGGCACGTCGCTATCAGCCGATAGTTTTTTTTAGACTAATTTCTTGTCATGATTTTATATCTATCTTAATGTATGAAAATAGTTATACAATATAATATATATAGTACTAATATATAAGTTATACTATATTTATAGTATATATATTTTCTATAAATATTTCATATTGAACCCCTTAAAAATAGGGGGTGCCGAAATCCTATAATAAATTGTTGTTTAAACTCTATCTAATTTCCCACCCTCCATAATTAAAAAAATTAAGATCAGAAAATTATTTTACGAAAATTCTTATTTCCTCTCCAGTATAATAATTATGTAGGTCTGAAAAACATACCCACTAATTTCCTATTTATTTTTAGAATATATTTTTCGGTATTTTACTTCGTGTATACTATATTATATATGTATGATATATTGTTTGTATTGACAAAATGCATACGCATCTTGAACTCGGGAATTCCGTTTGTAATATAATATAATATTATCTTTGCACGATATATGAAATTATATATTATATTGTATGTACCTAAAATGAGAAATTTGAAAAATGATTTTCAATAAACATTTCAAAATGTATTTAAACATTTTTGAACCATTAGATTTCATTTTCCATTAAACGTCCTATATTGAACCCCTTAAAATTGGGGGAGGGGCGCTAAAATCCTATAATAAATTGTTGTTTACACTCTTTTTGACTGCCCGCCCTCCATAATTAAAAAAAAACGTATACAATTGATGTGCTATAACTTGATATTAAGAGCGGTAAAAAGATTTTATGAAAATATTGTATTATTTTCTTTCCAGTACGAATGATTTGTGTATTCAATCTTTAATTTTCATGACTAATTATTGTCGGATGTAACGGTTTAGTACGAAAAGAATATTATACTGATTAAAAGAAACGGTCTACCCGCCTCAATAGATATTATACTTATACCTATTTATATATGTTTATACTTGCGGGCTGTCATAAAATACTATATACACTCTACTTTCCTATTTATTTTTCGGAATATATATTTCGGGTATTTTACTTCATGTATGTACTACGTATACATAATAATAATATATTGCGGTACTTACGTACGATATTTATATGTTTGTATTGACAAAATGCATACGCACCTTGAACTCGGGAATTCCGTTTGTAATAAACATAATATTATCTCTGGGCGATATATGAAATTATCTATTATATTGTACGTACCGAAAATGAGAAATTTGAAAAATTATTTTCAATAAACGCTTCAAAATGTATTTAAACATTTTTGAACCGTTAGATTTCATTTTCCATTAAACGTCCTTGAAATGTCCTATATTATTGAACCCCTTAAAATTGGGAGAGAAGCGCTAAAATCCTACAATAAATTGTTGTTTAAACTCTTTTTGACTGGCCGCCCTCCATAATTAAAAAAAAAAAAAAAAAACGTATACAATTTATTTACCCGGTAAAAAGATTTTGTGATAATTTTGTATTATTTTCTTTCCAGTACGAATAATTTGTGTGTTCAATCTTTAATTTTCATGACCAAATTATTGTCGGTCGGATGTTTACCGTTCAGGACGAAAAGAATATTATGCTCGAAAGAAAAATATTATGATCTACCCGCCGCACGTAGATATTATAATATACTTACACCTATATATTTACTACGTATAATATACTCGCACTGCTCACGGGCCGCCATAAAACAGTATGTTATACATACACTCTATACTTTCCTATTTATTTTTCGGAATATGTATATTTCGGTATTTCGTTCGGTGTGTGTGTGTGTGTGTGTGTACCTACACATGATAATAATAATAATAACATAACATGTTATAATATATTGTGGTACGTATACGATATTATATTTTATAATATTATGTTTGTGTTGACAAAATGCACGCGCACCTTGAACTCAGGAATTCCGTTTGTAATATAATATAATATATTATCTTTGCGCAATATATCACATATTCACATATTATTATTATTATTGTTGTACGCGTTGTAGGTATATTATACCCAACCAGCTGCAAATAAAGTAGAGAGAGAAAAAAAAAGAAAAAAACGTTTATACGTCTGTACGTCCTGCTGGGGGCGCGATCGAACCGAAAGAAAACACGTGCCCGGCACACTTGCCGCGTCTCTTTTATTAAAAATAATACGTTTTTATCCACTGGCACAGTGTTGTCCACGTCGGGGGCGGTTAAGGGCCGCCGACAGGAGGGGCGATGGGACGCGGTGAACAAATATTTATCGGCACTCGTCAAAGGACGCGGTGGTCAGCATCGATTCTTTTCGGCGTAGTGCTAAGCTAACGTATAGCCGGTGTAATGTAGCACTGCGGACCGCGCGGTGGTATCTGCTGCATAACGCCCCGGGACACGGTGTTGTCTTTCGGGCGTACGCGCGCACCAACCCTCGAGGCGATCGTCTTGTAGAATAACACAACGAGGTTTTCCGGACGGAGAAGCCGGCCGGCACGTGTTAAAAATTTATAACACGACCCGTATAATAATGTAATAATAATAATAATAATAATAATAATAATACATAATATATCCGACAACGACGGGTAAACGTGAAAAAAATTCCAGATTTTACGACAATATTGTACTTAATCCTTGACGTGTTTCGTACGTATGTCGCCCAACGTACAAAAACAAACAAATAGAAATATATCCGTTTGGAAATTCACGCGGACCGCGTCATATATATATTATCATAAAAACTGCATCAGTTGTCTAGGACATGATATATTCATCATCATCATCATCATCATAGACGTTACTCGTTTGTGTAACTTTTTCTCCGGGTGAATGCGTGAACAATTTTCGCGGATCGTTCGAAACGAATATTTCGACTTTTGAGAAATAATCATTATGAGAAAATATTATCATTTTCCCCGCGCTCCTTCCATTTACATCAGGTTGCGATAAATGTTTGTAAACAAAAACTCTGATCAGCATACTGTTTGAATCAACACCACGCATTGTATATATATATATATATACATGCGGTCGATCATATGTTCGAAACAACCTTCAGATGCATTCACACATCCATTTTACAGCTGTTCTATATTCTTCAGCTGTTGTAAAATATTCTCTCATTTTTCAAGTTTTTTTTTTTTTTTTATTTCTTATTCTTTCATACAATTATATATTTATTTACGCCTCATATTTTTATTCACATAGGCTACATTCGACGTTCTTCAGTTTTCTAATATTTTTCTATCCTTATATACTCGTACATATACTATATATTACCGGCAAAGTGATTAATCGAGCATTATTTAAAATACCTAAAATGTCTAAACAATATACATATGTACCTATTATACCTACTCATTATGTATAAACCCAAACGTAAAGCTGGTAATGTGATAAAAAAATAAACAATATAATACCTACTAATGATATTGATTTGATAAATTTTCAATCGCGTTCCGATGGTCAATTATTTAAATCAATAATGATTTATTAAAAGGACGCCATACCGATAATTTTATACATGTTAGAAATACGAAACAAAATATTAATTAAAGCTAACAATATTATATATTACCTATACAAAACCCCTTAAAATTCGTTCATTTTACGTCCTCTTAAGAGGACGTTACACCAATGATTTTCAGCAATAAAAACATGTTTACGCAAAACTGTTTCAAAAACAGATTCTTCAAGTGATTTTAGAGTTAAAATACCTAGTATAAAATTAATAGAGGACAACATTTTGGAGTAAATTTCAATTGGGATTTTTAATTTATTTCTTAAAAAAAAGTTATTAAAGCTTAAAAATGTGAAATATATTAACGTTTTAAAACCCATTTTAACACTGTGATAGAGATACGAGATTAATTTTATATTACTTCTAAATTGTATTTAAGTATTTTTTAATTGATGTATTTTTGTATTTCTAAAAAGTCTTAAAAATTGCCTATACACAACCTATCAAAAACCGAGTGTGTAGCATCCTTTTAAAACCACTAGGTTACCAAATTTATAGTTATGAAATCTATAGAGCATAAATAAACTAAACAAGTTGCTTATAATCACATCAATATATATTAATTTATACCTTGTTAGATTTGTATTCTTCAGTCTAAAATTGGTGGAAATTTTCCTAACAATATCGTTAACAAGCTTCGAAATCTCTGGTCAGAATTAAAAATTGTACAAGGTAAACTCAAACATAATTAATCCCAAGAAAATGTCCAGTGAGTAAATTAAGGTATCGAGAAAACGTTAACTGTATTTGAATGCAAAATATAAATAAAATCTAAAAATTACTTCTCGGAAGTACCAACTAGACCGAATTCGCTACTAAATAATGGGTACACATGTACAGATTGAATGAAGTATTTTAGTCAAAAAGTTATTAAAAATAAATAAATAAATACAACAAACACATCGTTGAACAATCTAAATACTCATTACAATTAATGAAAATCACTGAACGCATTATCAATCGGGTATGTAAATCAAAATTCCAAAATCAAAAATGTGTCTGCATAAAAGTAAAAATGAATTCTACTTAATTTAAGATGTCATTCATCAATTACCACGTTAAAATAAATAAATAATTGAGGCATAATATCCATTGTAATATTATATGTTCATTATATACTTTACCTAGTGGCTCTTCGACATTATACCCATTATTTTCATAATTGCTAGGCATATGAATGATAAATTAAAAATAATTTATCAATTATTTTGCCTAAAATTGTCAGATAATTTGTAAAATTTCTAAGCTTAAATTATGCACATTACCGGTAATATATAGGTACCTACGTATATTCCATATTTCAGAAGTTTTAAATAAAAATAGCCTGCAGCGGGAGTTAATGAGATAGTGGTTTGCTACTTTTAAAATACATTAAAATATTCTTTAATTGTTGGAATTTCATTTTTCTTAAAATCGCATATAAATTGCCTATACAAAACCCCTTAAAACGGGGTGCGGCATATTTGAATGAAACAATGTAGGTAGTTCGAATGTAGATTCAGTTGTTCTATGTAGATTAAATCGATTACACTTATAGTTGATAATTCCGCAAGGGGCGCTGTCTACGGGCCAGAGGTGCTCAGTTTCTATGTTTTTATATACTTACCGTTTTATTGTAATTTTGTGAAACTTTTAACTTTTTTGAGTAAACTGCGTAAGTAGGTACTAGGTACAATTAATAATATAAATTATAAATTAATACATAATACATACAAACATACTATATTGTTATTAATAGTTATTAGGTATTGTTATTGTTTATTTATAATAAACATAATATAATAAGATGTATGTTATTAAGTTATATTATTACCTATATTACGTCAATAGGTAACTTATGTTAAATTTATACTAATATAGAATTTTTTTTTTAGACTTTTCAATTTTAATTTGTACTCAACAAATTAATATAAAATACGTTCAGTAAAATAACAATTAAAAAAAAACAAAATAGGTAACCATGACCATTTTATTGTTTATTTTGTTATTTCCTCTACATTTGAAAATATTTCCGTTATAAAAGGTGGTTTTTCTGACGGTTAAATACAATTAATCAACTAGACATTGGAATAACGGTTCTAAAAGACTTTTACTTTATTTCCAAATGTAACGTCATTTTTAAAGACCGTTTAACACATTGTTGAGCGTCCATAAAGAAATACACGTATATTATTGATCCCAGAGAAATTTTTGATGTCTTGGTTTTTAAATTTCATACAGTTTTGTAGATTTATCAATGATATTAAAAAAAAATTATTTAATTATATATTAATTCAACGTACATAATGTTGTAAGGAGGGGGGAGTGAAGCACTTATGGTTCATTTTGCAATAAATTTTTTTTTATGTCCCTCTCCGTTGAAAAATTCTAATAACACGACTAGGACTCAGAATGATGAAATTAACAATATTGGCAACAACATAATGTAATAATGTTATTTTTGAAAATTTAGTAAATTACTACGGTTGTCACTATAGGAGACACATATAAATATTATAATACAAGTTTATATTATGGGAACCGGATTAAATAAAAACGTGCACGAAACGGTACGTGCTTGCTGACAACTGATGACGAGTAACGGAATATTACGAGATATACCTAACGAGATATTATATAGTAGCAGATGAAACATCAAAACAGGATTTGTTGTTACTATTTATTTTATTATAATAAAACTCCAACCATCCTGGGAGTTTATTATTTTCAAGAAAATAATAATTCCGATTTTAATTATATAGTTTCTGAATTTTATATTTTCTATAACTCTATATACTTTTCCAAAACAGTTTGTGTTGTTGTTTTTTGTAAATACTAGTTCTTGAATATTCGAATCTTGGATTTTTGTTCAGAACATTTTTCCTTATTATTTTGATGTATCTTAAAATTCTTTAGTGTCGGGGAAAAAGGGTGATAAAAATTTTAATTTTATCAGTCTAATTGCTGAATAAATTAATAGTTACCTACTAAATTACGTACCCATGTAACTTTGTAAGCGTGGAAATAAATAAGATATATCTCGAAACGTTTGGTAATGAGTGCATAACATAGCTCACCAACTATGACTCATGAACAATAATATTAAGGTTAGTACTTAAGTGTACATAATATGATTAACTAAAATGGCTTATAAGCCATAATCTAAAAATTCGAGTCAAAAACATTAAAATTAAACGGGAATATGTACAGTTATGAATTGTTTCATGTATCTACTCAGTGAAGTCTGAAAAAGAAAAGTAGGAAAAAAAAAGGAATATAACGACTCCGTTGACTACAACTATTATTTATGTTTAACTAAATGGTTAAAAAATTTACTACATTGGTTTTACAATAATGTGATTTTTTAAATTTTGTTTTTATGTATTCCTTCACTTTTTCGGATGTAAGAGTTTTGAGGTGAAGAGGTTTTTTGATAGAAAATTCATTCTATTAGTACTTTAAACACGTCATTTTTTTATTTTTCCAGTAGTTTTCTGAAGCATAAAGGAAATACTACCGATAATGTCCAAAACTTGTTATAAAGCGGAATGTAATCAAGTCAGTTTACCAAATATTTACTATAGCATATATTGATGTGATGATAATTTCAAAACTGATTATTAATATAAAATATAGTCGATAATATATATGAGTATATGACCATTGACCACATTAACATATTTCTGTAAACATTGACCATTTAATAATAATAGGTAGGTATATGTAATTTGTGAATTATCTGTTCTCGGTTTTTTAGTCATTCTTCTTTATTATAGTATATTAAGTAATTTATTTATATTTAATGATATAAAATAATATACCAATCTTGATTATCATATGAGATTTAGTGGCCGACGGAGTTAATAGGTAATTTTTATGAATAGTAGCCGGCGGAATTGATAGATTGATAGATTTTACGAACAGTAGCCGGTGGGGTCGACAGATGGTTTTTATAAACAGTATCAGTCGATAATATACTAAATCGGCAGATTTAATATACGCCCATTTTTCTTATAATTTACTAGTTTTTAATCAAGACATTTAGTAATATGTTACAACGAATTAATTTTTGATTCTGAGCAGAGCAATGAAAAAATTATAAATTAATAGAAAAACAGTCATTATAATTATAATTATTATTACTTATTACAATAATATTATATTCTTGCATCCCACCATCAACATCCCATTTTCTGTACAATTTGTGTACCACATAAGTATTTAAACCTAAAGTCTTGAGTCTCATAATAAGCGGTGTTATCTGAACAACTTTTACATGCGTTTTGCCGTAAAAATCGACTGATTTGTGTCGTTGTGTGCTCCTCCGGCAGTTAAAATTTGATATCAACCGCATACACTTACTATAATATTATCCGGTAAAATGTACTGTATTATACCTACTATTAAATGCAAATCAGTTGCGATATGAAATTCAAAAGTTAAATTATTTCTATTTCGCGCTCTTAATAACCGATAAATAACATATTTTATATTACCTATACCTACTTAATTAACGTATAACAATTTTCATCTATATATATATATATATAATATAACTTGTCCTGACTGATTAATCATCGCCTAGCCGGAACCGCTGAAGCTATGAAGATGAAATTTGGTCTGTAGTTTCGTTGTAGAGGCCTTTGATTTTTAGGGGTTGAAATGGGCAAAAAATGGGCATTTTATGTGTAAATTGTTATTGTAATTTGTTTATTCGAGTTTCCCTGGTAACGATTTCAATTGTATTTAATTTACATAATTTAACTGTTAATTTAATTTAATTATAATGGTCCACAAGGGTGCCTTTGAAGCTCTCAATAGAACATTAAAAGATATAAGAGGATATAATAGTTTGATGGGTGGAGTCACTGTGCAGTTGGCAGGAGATTTTCGGCAAACATTACCCGTTATACCTAGGATACAAGAGCTAATGAAGTAAAGTCGTGCTTAAAAGCTTCATATTTGTGGCCACTTATTTAGAAAGTTACACTTCATAAAAATATGAGGGTCCATTTGAAAGGTGACAGATCTGCTGAGATTTTCGCTGAGATTTTACTCAAAATAGGAGACGGAAATTTTCCTACATTGGAAGGTGAGATCACTATTCCTTCAAATTTGGGTATAGTATTGTTAACTCTTTGCCTGCAGAACTAACTTCTAGAATATACCCTTATATAATTAACATCAAGGAGAAACCCACCAAATGGTTATGCGAGCGAACCATCTTAACTCTAAACAACGACAAGGCAACCGAAATCAATAAAATTCTATTAAGGGCATTTAAAGAAAAAGCTGTTGAATAGATCTTTTGATTCAATAATCCAAACGGATGACGCTGTCCATTACCCTTTAGAATTTCTTAATACTCTGAATCCTTCTGGTCTTCCATCGCATAAACTTATCCTTAAAATTGGTGCATCTATAATGTTACTAAGAAATTTTAACCCACCTAAATTGTGTAATGGAATTAGATTACAAGTTAAAGTTCTACACAAAAATATAATAAAAGCCATATTTATCACTGGGTGTGCTCTAGGAGATATAGTTTTCATCCCAAGAATAACGTTAATTCTGACTGATTATCCCTTTGAGTTTAGAAGAATACAGTTCCCTCTCAAAGTTTGCTTTTCTATGATTATAAATAAGTCTCAAGGACAATCATTGAGCATGGCTGGCATTGACTTGAGAGAAGAATGTTTTTCGCATGGCCATTTCTATGTCACATGTTCTAGAGTTAGCTCAGCCAGTAGTCTGGTTATTTTAGCCCCAAAAGGCAGTACAAAAAATACAGATTGTAAAAAGGTATTGAGATAAATAAAAGATAATAATAATAATTATAATAATACGTATGATGATTCAAAAACATTTTTTTCAACTAAAAATCTATACAATTTTAACATTTTTCCGATTAGAATTGTATCTTCCAATTTGTCTTGGAAATACTAAAATATGTATACTAATTTCTTGCCAATTTCTGATTATTACAATACACGGGCGACCCGGGGTCAATACATCTAAAAACAACCTGTAATATAAAAACTAATAAAAAAAATGAAAAATTATACGTAACACAAAAAACTGCACACGGGCGAAGCCGGGTTGTTATTCAGCTATAGTCATAATATACAATTTACACAAGTATACTTTTCAAACTTTATCCTGATGTTATTGAGAATAAGAATGTTAAATTGCTATGTGCTTTCAATCTTACTATATGGAGTGGAGGTCTGGACTTCAAAGGGAGATGATTTGAATAAGATAGAAGCGTTCGAGATGTGGTGCTATAGAAGAATCTAAAATATATCATGGGTAGATCGCGTTACAAATGTGGAAGTGCTGAGGAGAATAGGGAAAGATAACAGTCAAAACAAGAAAGTTGGGATATTTTGGGCACATGATGAGGGGACAGAAATATCAAATTCTGCAACTCATTTTAGAGGGAAAGATATGTGGTAAAAGAAGTCTAAAGTCTGAAAAATCTAAGGCAATGGTTTGGTTGCAGCGGCGACCAAATGTTCAAGGCGGCCCGAGAGAAAATCCAGATTAATATGACGATTTCCAACCTCCGTTAGGACAGGAACTCCAAGAAGAAGAATCCTGATACCTATCTATTTATTTCAGTATATTATAAAATAGATTTTAACTTATTAGTTATTACATTTTGTGTCCCGACTAATATCCATATATATATATATATATTTATATATATTATATCCTATAGACGCCTGTATATGATATGATTATAATATTAGACCCGTACTTATATTATATTCGTTTCGATATTACAACGATTCGTTTTTTTTTTTCTTTTTTTAATTTCCACCCGTATATTCTGAGATTGAATAATGTGAAAAAAAAAATATATATAAAAATACGTTCATACTTCTCCGGTATATAATACTACGTTATTAAGTACCACCCAGAAGTATACGTATATATATATATACCTATAATATAGTGGCGCGGCTTTGTCCGTCCGAAACGAAAGGTCCCGTGAGACAATTGTTAACTCTGTTAATAATTCGACTATGTGGAAACGACCAGCGCAGAGAGAGGTCAGTTTCGTGACCGACCGCTGTACGAGTAGTGATGATTTAGTAGCGTCAATTACACGGCTTTCGGCTCACGCACTGGCCCGAAAGGAGGGATTAGGTCTGTGCGGAAAACAGACCATATATATATATAGGTACCATGTGTGTATATACGTACAATAACGGACAGAGGTACGTATCGTTATTATCATTATCATTATTATTATTATTATTTTTCGGATATATATTTTTCTCTTTTACTCTCGCCGACTCTCGAAAAGTCTGATGTTTTGACGAGATCCGACGCGGCAAAGACGGTTTTCGGGATGTTTTATAATCGTGTGTGTGCATTATCTCATTTCTATACAGGTATACGCACCGATTTAAGTCCGGGCCACGCGAAGGATAATAATATCATCGTACAACAATGGCGCAGGAAAAATTATTACATAATAATAATAATATTATATTGTGCGCTCTGCGGGATCGGTGTTGTAGGCATATACTCGCCGACCGAACACCTCGGAGGAAGCGCGGTAGCTGCGCAGGATTAAATTACTCGGATCACGAACGGCCTCGGGACCAATATGAAACGTCTTGGATCATTAGTGTGGTTGTACAGGTGTATGTATATACTAACTACCGTTGTGTGCGCGCTCGGTGTCGAGACATACGAATATACGATTCATTTTATATGTGAAAAAATCCCAACGGGATCATTATAGAAAGACTTGAATCTTAGAGTTTATACACGCCCGAGGTCGGGATTTTCGAACATCCCGTGAGCGTTAACCACCACCGCATGTCGAAACCTGAGTAAATTGAATAATTGTGGTCATGACGCATAAAAGTATTATATTATACACCTTTGTACAGGAATCGGATATTATGGTGCCTCTACCGTATAAGGGGAACCCGAAGCACGACGGGACCAAATTGGTGATAAATGTTGAAGTTTTTACTAAAAATCAAAATTTTCATATTGCGTCATATTCAATCCAATTGCTGAATTTTAATACTTTCCACTTTGAAAGACTTTATAATATTATAACATAGGTATTTTAAACAATAAAAAATTATTCCATTAACAATGAACATTTTTTAACCTATTATACTTATGTATGTATAGAAACCTAAAACTAACCAAACGAATAAAAACTATAAATATTTATATTGGTAACCCCGACAACGAATTCTAAAGATAATAGACAGACGGGCGTTTAGCAAAAACACAGTCTTCGAGCATGCTAAATTTCCCATTTACCGTCTGCTTATAGCAACGGTTCCCAACCTGATTTATTTTACGCCCCTTCCCTTGTAGACTTTAAAAATCTCACGCCCCCCTCCCCCCATAAATTGAAACTTTTTTTTTTTTTGGTATACTATGTCAATAAACTAAACAATATACGTTATTTCTTAAATATCAATAATAAAAATATAAACGTCTTTCATCATTTTAATTAATTTTAATAGTTAGTAATATAAACACTCTTTATTTAAGTATTTCAAGTATGTAATATAATAGTATAAAGAAATTGATGTGACGGCTGACAATACTTATCCTTTGACAATTGTTTTATGTTTGGCTCGATGTTGGAGATAGAGCACCTCAAGTCCGATTTCCAAGCGATCCACGTGACTTCTGTGTTTTGTTTTTATAACCGCCAAACCCAAATTCACATAAATAAGTCGATGAAAATATTGTAAAAGAACTTTTAAAGCTTCATTTGAAATCTCAGGATAAATGGGTCGGTATTTTATTTAAAAGTTTCCCAATTGGCTACAGCTGTCAAAATCAATTTTTGCGCGTAAATCATTCTTTATCTCGATTAAGCAATCGAGAAAAAAGCTTGCTTTTGAAGTTTATCTAGTAATATATCAACGTTAGTAGCGAATAGACAACGTGTTAGCGTGTATTGCGTATTTCATTCGAAAGATCCGGAAAATATTACATGAATTCTTCAGTCAGACTATCAAAATGTTTAATCACTATATTTTTCAATTTAGCAAGATACCAATCTATGGATTGATAAGTAAATGTTTTGAAAATGATTTTTATCAAAAATAAAAAATCTTCCTGTATGAAATATGAAACGTTTCAAGAAGTTTAATTTATTTATTCAATTATAATTTAATTTTAGATATTAAATAACGCGTTGTCCCATCTTGCCTTATGGCCTTATTTTGCCCCGGGTTTTCCAACAGATATTGTCGTATAATAAACTCGAAATTATTATAAAGTTTTCTCAATTTTGATATTCTGTTTATATAACTCGACTATATGTACTCACTCTCCGGTATATTTTTCGATTTTTTCGTGTTTCCTTTTACTGCAGTGATACTTTCAAATTCGTCGTTCAATTCCGCACACTTATCTAAAACACCTTGATCGTTTACATTGTTCCGATTTACTTCTGAATTAATTTCGACTTTTCCTAAACAAAATATTAAAGCTAGGCCAACCATACCATCAATATAGTATTGCCAATTGAAATCTTTCACTTTGTAATGCATAACATGTACCAGATATACCTGTTGAATATAGATAGGTATTGTTATTAGAATCAGTAAGGGGTGACGGCTGCAAGGTGCAAGACTGCAGCAGGCCCAATTAACGCGCATGAAGATACATAATGTCACACACGTTGACGAAAAATCTGTATACTTAGCATAAATCTTAATATTTTCAAGTCTAGTACGATCTAATAAATATCAATCATTTATCAGTAATCATTGCTATGATTTATTAATAGCTTTAAAGCTACGTCAATAAACAAATATTGAGTGAATTTGCACGTGTCTCTGTAACATTTGTCCCGCAGTATTCCATTTTACATAGATTAAAAACAAATGAGAATAATTAGTCAATGAAATATATTGTGTAAAAACAGAGTTTAAAATGTTTTCAACTGATGATATAATGTTACATACATAATAATATATTATATAGGTAGGTGTATTATATATATTATATAATTATTGATTTTTTGATAATCACTTTTATAAAATAAATTTGACAACAAATACTCTCAATTTGTTAAATGTCTTCAAAAGTGGGTACTTCATAATCGAAAATACCATCGACTTGAAAAAAGTTCAATGTGCGTGTAAACCAGTTTCGGTGTATATGGAAAATAATGCACGATTATAATAGTTGGAAAGCCAACCCCCATCATATTACGTACACGATAATATACGGTCGTGCACATGATGTTGTAGTGGACTTGCGATGCGGTCATCTCGTCGGGTCGTCGGACATACCCTAATTATGGGGCCTCGTCCTACAGCCCAAACATTAATTCGTTCATGTAGGAATGCGTTGAAAATCGTTACGGAAAATAAAAAAAAAATCGTCTTCCCGAACGTTACTTTAATTTTATGGAGAAAATACACGCTGTGTTTATGTGACCGTTAAAATGTAAAATGCGAGTCATATTACGCCTGTATAGGTACGGATAAGCCCAAAAGAACCCCCTGGTGGATTTTTCGATCCTGCACCTCGTCTGCAGTATATACCACATATATACTATATATGCACGATAATGTTCCTTTACTTAATCCTTAACGCACGGTAATGTTCACGAAACAGTCGAAACACATTCAAACAACACTCCTCCGCGAAACGTGCCAAAACTTAAAAAGTGACGAAGGATAATATAACCGTTTTTACTATCCATAAATCTTATTTAAGGCGAACGCATTTTAACGTGTGCATTTCGAATGGTTTACGAGCCAGTACGCGATTAACGATATAATATATATATAGGTATGCGTGTGTAATATAAAACGAATGTTCTAGGATTTCAGTTTTTACAGATGATGAGAATTAAAAATAATCACCATTTATTATTTTTACATCCGTACTTACTGCGCATAATAATATAATATTATATTAACGTCATACTCGTAATCGTTATTATTGAATTAATATTTATATTATGTATATTTAGTCATTCGAGCGAATAATGTCGTTTTCCGTCCGTTCGCGTCGAATCGAGCATAAAACGTATTTTTTATAACACGGTGTGTACAAAAATATTACATTAAAACGATCGCGGATTATTATTATTATTATTATCGAGGGTCGACCAATTGGTTTTTACGGCCCCCACCGGCGGTCATAACAATAATTTTAGTTTCTTAAATAATAATAAATCTACAACAATAATAATAATAATAATAACAACAACAAATAATAACGAAGATATAAAATATAATATAGAGTACCTAGTAAAACACGGCCGGAATAAATTATGCGTCACGCTCTCGGCCGGAGCACACAAGCTCGACGTCGTTATTATTGTGCGTGTAAATCGTCGAAATAATCACGAGCAGCTGCGTGTGCGAACAAATACGTATAAGTGTTAAAATAAACCCCAGCAGCAGAAGAGATGGCCAGGCGAGGACGACCCCGATCGTGTGTGACACTTGCACTGGTCGAGTATATTATAAATGGTACATGCACGTGCATGTCGTGTACATGTGCATCGGTCGAGGTCAGTTTATGCGGAGAAAAAGCAAATAATAATAATAATATTATTACTATTATTATTATTATTATTATTATTATTATTATTAATATTTATTAAACCGTTGCACGCAGAGACGTGACGAGAGTATTCCAGTGACATGACGATGACGAGCTTACGTATTATATTAACGGACGGGAGCGGGACACCGCCGACATTACCTGCAAGTACTCACTAAATTACAGAGCCGTAGCGAGACTCGATAGCGCCCTTGCCAGAGAACCGAATTTCCGCCCCTAAATTATTGGCGATAAGCAAAAAAAAATCATCGATTTTTTGGAGTTGCGCCCCCATTCCTTGAAAATCTAGTCAATAAGCAAAAAAAGAAAGTCGTTAACTTACTTTTACAAGATTTTGCCCGTCGAATTTGCGCCCCCCCCCAGGGCCTGGGCCAGTTTTGCCAAGCCCTTGCTACGGCCCTGCTAAATTATTGTGTTATTATCGTGAGCCCCCACAGAAATGTTTGCCATACGGTGTAGGGAAGAACATCGGTGTAAATAGGATTTGAAAGTCAGAGATATTCGATTACTGCCGTATATGTGTAAGCCAAAGAACATTTTTGAAGACTATTCCATCGGTGGCTGTAGGACCTATAATAATATATAATTTTGAGGGATTTATAATAATGGTCCCTTTATGCTTACGCTGGCGAGAAAAAGTAACTTATAAAGTAATTATATATGAATTATATTTAAATAGATACTACTTGTACTTTATATATATATATATCACACTAATTTTGGAAGTTAATGAAAAAAATATCACACAAATTATATAACAATTGTTTACATGATACATGTGCATAATTATATATGTTGTGTTTTCAGTGGATAGTAGATTTTAAATTATATTACTTAAATATTATGTTCTTACTTCTTTATGCCTCATGGGCTTCACGGCTTCATAATGAATATACACATTTGCAAAGTTGTCTATCATTTTTTCGTCACTCTTGCCGTAAGTATACCTATAAGTGATTTATATTGTAGACGAATTTATTAACCCTGTAAACTTATAGATTTTCCAGTAAGTGTTTGAAGATCTTGGCTTTGAGATATCTTCAAAGACAAAAAAGAACACACAGTAGTTAAGATTCGATGATTGTGTTGGCTATGGGTTTTCATTGCTCCAGGGAACGTCTGAAAATGTGTATTGGTATAATAAAGAACACCATACTTGATATATTTTTTTTAAATTATCAGAAAATAAAATTATATTTGGTATATAATATATATATATACTCTGATCCTGTGAAAACAAATTTTGGATAAGTTATATCTTATGATACTTATAATGGCAACCAAAATTAGGAAAATTTTAATACTGCATCACCCTCGTACAGGAGTGGATCCTAGGGAAAAGGAGTGACATCCCTCGTAAGTTGATACTTTTCAAAATATAAATCGGTATTATTTAATCATTTTTTAGACTACAAATAAATTAGTAGCGCCCACAGGGTAAATATGAGGGGGAAGGGACAAACATGAATAAATTATAATATTTTTATATTAACTAGCGATTTTAGTATTAACCCATTGTTAAGTAATTCTTAGGATTAACATGTTCTTCCCATGACCCCGTATTGGCCCCCATGAATAGAATCTTTAAGCTAAGAGGGGGGGAAACTAAAATTGCGAGGAGTTAGGTCCACTTCCACTTTTGTTATGAGCAATTGAAATTCGGTTTAGAATTACCGAAAATATTAACTTTTAATATGGTATATACCAGTGTATAACAAATTTTTCCACGAGTCTGAACCCGTCGTTCTGAATCTCAACGGAAATTCAAAAAACATCCCCTCCTTCTCTGTATCTGTTATCGTCTACTATCACACGGACCAAGGGCATTTATGTAACCACAATTTCGACCATGTTTATGTCGTTAGAGCGTGATGCTAAATCACGAGTACAAACATTTTCAAGTGAATGAGGTCAGAGGTTCATACCCAGTTACCGGAATTAAGATTAGTTGAAAAATTTACAGTAAAAATAAAAAGCATCTATTGACTATCAGGAAGGTGCCTATATAATAATAAAATAACCCAATTTCGCAATGGATGGTCCAGATTTCCAGGAACCAAAAACAGACGGAATTTTATTTATTAAAACACTGGAAGTGAAGTTATCAAGCCTTGATACTTGACCTTGGACATTCGATATCTTAAAGTATGATCCTAGGCAAGAATAAATAATTTATTTTGGTCGGTGTAGGATATGGACTGCTATACCAAAAACTAAATTATTTTTACTGGCATTTTGGTTGAATAGTGAATCTAAAATATAATAAAATTGTAAAATATTAATTTCTGGTTTTAGTACAAACTATAGTCTATAATCAATGTAATATTGTTCACATTATCTATAAAAAATAATAGTAGATCTGTGTAGAGCTGTAGGAATTTGTAGATTATTGTTCATTTATGATAAGTAATGGGGTCAGTAAATATAATATGTTTGCTGCACCTGCAAACACGGAACTGTGCGCAGGCGTATGAATAAAAAACATTTCTTAAATCGTATACGATTGTTTAAACATTTGATTATTATCATTATTAACATTTTAATTAATTTATTAAATACAAATTTGAAATGTCTATAGCATACAGTGTACTTATACGTAAATCATAAAACATTCTATATCAAGAGGATGTTACACACCCATTATAGCGGTATTAAAATACGTTTACGCTCTTTAACTATAACTTCTCTAAGATTAGTAATCGGAGAGTCAACATTCATACAAAATATGAAAGATGTGAATATATTTACTATGCCGTATCATAGAGTATTTTTAGTTAACATTTTATTTTTTTTTTAATTTTAAAATTTCACGATTTTCAATCACAGATTTTAGGCTTTTAAAAAAACTCCACGCTACGGCATAGTTAGTAAATATTCTCATCTTTCATATATTTTGTATAAATTTTGACTCTAGAGATTATACAGAGAAAATGTGTAGTTATATAGAGCGTGAACGTGATTTTTAACAAATATCGTAATAGCACAACAATAAAAAATGGTACTGACACATGACTATTTTAAAATACAATTAAGTAAATATTTCTAAATTGCTGGATTTTCATTTTTCTTAAAATTTCATAAAAATTGCCTATACAAAACAATTTAACAATCGGGTGATTTGTCGTCTTAAATTGTGTCATATATATATATATATATATATAATAGATTATAATCAATATTATAATATATTTTAATAATAATATTATTGTTATTATTATTATTATTATTATTATTATTGTAACCATCATTATTATTGTTTTTGTTTTGTGTACGAAACGAACACACTCAAATGTATGCCGACACACGTTGCATCGGTTGCATGCGGCGTGCAGTCGATCCCGGATGCACCGCCCGCAAACCTCACGCGGTGTGATTTTTATTATACTCACCGGACCGAATTATTATTATTATATTAGTAAATTACCATCGAAGGCCATTTGTTACGTGAATATATGTGTTAAAACACGTACATATATATCTATCTAATGTTTTTTTTTTATTTATATAAAAGTAATATACTATAAATAAACCATTGTTTCATGTTCAACGTTGGCCAAAATACATATTAAAAATAATGGAGATTATACCTATCGAAAAGTATTTTAAGTTTAAATTTTTTACAGTAAAAATTTAATAAAAATACCTCATACTCTTTTCGAATATCATTTCGTCTTGATGTATAAATATATTTAAATAAAATAAGACCCAAATCCACAATAATAAAAAAAAAAAAATACAAATACGTATTTCGAAAACAATGTTCCTATCTTCAGTGTTAAACTACTATACCTACTATTACATTGTTTTCGAAATACTTATTTATACTTACAATAAAAAGTAAAAATTGTTTTTGTGGATTTGGGTCTTATTTTATTTAAATAAATTATCCACAAGTACTCAAATATAAATATTGCGTTAAAATAAATTGATTCATTTTTTGTGTACCTATTAATTTGTCTGGTGCTTATATACTAGGGTGGGTCACTTTAATATAGAGAAAAAAAATTGTATGATTTTTACCAAGCATAACAATAAAAAGGTGCCAAATGACATCTTTAAATCACATATTAAATTTGGTATCAATATGACATCATAGTTTGCCTTCGGATCGGCCCTGAAAATTCATAATAATGAAAAAAAATGACATTCTTTGATATTGGTGATTTAAGTTTTAAAAAATTTAGGTCGCACTATTTATATAATAAAACGATATTTTATTAAATATATTTGTATATTCATATAAAAAGATACAAAGAAAAATATAAATATAATTATAGTAATAAGTTTAAATAGTTACAAAATCTTTCTTGCTGTCGAATTTTGGCATAATTCTCCGTGACTCTATCTGTGCTTTAATAAAGCCTTCTTTTTCAGATTTACCACATAAAGTGCCTGAAGTTTCTGTTACAGTCTTGACATCTCTTTCAATTATAATATATACTTCAATTCTGCTGCAATTTCAAGCAGACCATTTAGTTTCTAGGCCACCGAGATTTTTCTCGGAGAAGTATTCCAACGGGTCACTTCACTTCTTTACTTACAGATTATATCTTTATCCTGAATAATTCCAAACTAATGATTCGGCAATTTAAATATACGGTTGAATACTTGAATCGGTTAATTCTATTAAAATTCAAGACAATTGTAAACATGTCATTTTTAAGGAGTCATGTATAGGCAATCATATGTTGTAATTTTACGCATGAAGAGAATTTAGGCGCTTCCAGTAATTTGAATATTTATTTTTATAAGTTTACCACATATGACAGATCGGTCGGAACACATTAATCATATTAATAGTAATTATTCGAAATTAAAAACTTACGGATTTTCAACATACTATCTATTTATGCATAAGTATATATATGCGTATAATATGTGATTATTAGCGATTATTGTTAAAATAAAATAAAAATGTCCCAACCAACGCAAAAACGTAGACGTCTTATTGAAGATGTGTTAAAATAGAAATATTACAACTCTGGAAATAACGAAAATTGTTTGAGAGGCGTTTATCATCATTGAGATGAAAATGTATAGGACTTTCAAGGGCCTTAGGCAGTGATCGCTTTAAACTATTAAAGAGGGAGGTACTTTCCAATTATCAGGACTACCCAGCTAATACGTTTCCATTATCAGAACTACATATATAAGTACCTATACATTTTGCCGGTCCTTTCCTGCGATTTCATTGCTGTTCCACCTCTTCCAGGCAATTACATTCACTTCTTCTTTCGTACCTATATATTTCGGTAGTCGTATTCTTGTTCATTTTTAACTACAGCACCTCGCACGATTTCGATGAAGATATTAAGAACGAACAATTTATATTGTATATAAATCAAAATATAATAAGAAAAAAAAAAAAACCAAGACGACTATTCCAAAATCAATTTCCCAACGCATATATATTTACACGTTTTCGTGTAATATATTTCCAAAAAAAGGTATATACCTAATTGGGGGCGTTCAAGTATTACGTCAGGACATTTTTGGCCTTTTAGACCTCCCCCTCCCCTATGCCCCTTGTCAGCAAATGTCCGACCCCCTTTATTTTATTACGTCAGCATATATATCCGACGACTATCCCCTCTATTAAAAAAAAAAAATAATAATAATAAATAAATAAAAATTTTACGAATTTTATACGAATTAATTAAAAATAAATGAAAAATTTTATTTCACATATTTTGATATATATATATATATATATATTTTTTTTTTTCATTACTGCTGACGTCAGCATGGTTATACTTCCCTTCCCCTCCCCCGCCATCTCAGTAGGCGCTTAAGTAATACTCGAACGCCCCCTAAACTCTAAAGGGATATTATTATTGTATTCGTAATAATTATTATTATTATTAAACGACAACCGTCGAAGGCCGTTCGTCCGGCGCGAATGTGTGTTAAAATACAATATTATATTTATAACGCGTACACCTACGAATGTACAGATATATATTTATTTTTTTTTATACTCGTATAGACCGCGTAGTAATATAATATAATATAATAATATAAGTGCCCTTAACCACTCGCACACTGTGGGGAAAAAATCATTCCGTTTTTAACGATCGCCGTCGTCGTCGCAATATATTATATAGTCCCGTATATATACAAACGACGATACGTGCACGTATATATTATATACGATTTTACGACGTCGTTTCGAATATATAGTACTCCGTATAATATATATTTCTGATTTTTTTTTTTTTTTTTTACCTGCCATCAAATCGTATTACCCAAGTGTATCCGTTTTTTATTTTAGTTTTAATATTTATATGTGTATATGTATTTTTTTTTTTTTTTACGTTATTTATATAATCCCGGCTGTAAACGAACGACGATAATATTACACATTAACCCCGCGTATATAAAAGAGGTATACATATAATATTATATATATATATATATCGTATTGAAAAAAAAAAGCAAAACGATTTTATCGCCATAAACAGCGCTGCAGCAGCCATGTAGCGTCCGCGCCTTAAGCCCCGGGTAAACTGCACCCGCCGCCGCCGGTCCGTCGCCGTTGACGTTTCGAACGGTTTTTAAATCTCCGACGATAATGCCTATATATACGATATTATATTATACCTACCATTTCCGATGTTGCCGCCGACGATTATGATAATAATGATAATGATAATAATAATAATAATAATAATAATAATAATGATAATATCGTTGTTATATCACGTAGGTATATTATAATAATATATATATATATATATATATATATATAGGAGATCCCCTCGTCATAAATCTCCGGACAGGAAACTTATAAAAACCGGTAGCCGACACGACCCGGCGAGATCAACCGACGACCCCATCGTGCACGCGCGTGTGTATATGTTATACGCGTATAATATTTACGTGTATAGCCGTGTAGAACTGGTTAAGAGAGGACGCGGTGGACAAGAAATGGTACATACGCGAGGAGAGCGAGAGAGAGATTACTCCTTAGAAATATCAAGCTCGTTTTCCTTTATGTATTGCGCGTATATAAAAAAAAATATAGTGTACGACGGCGGTTATGACAGTATTAAAATCAAAAGGGGGGCCCTATACACGTGCAGTGGGTCCGAGTCCGCCGACATAACTGGTTTATTTTTCCTTTTAAATATCGATGTGTCGTGTGCGTACCTCCTATATGTATGTGATATTATTATAATGTATAAAACGGGTGTCCGTAACGCGTACGAAGAAAATAATAATCGTTCAGCTGCGCCGTTTTTTTTTTTTTTTTTCATTATTATTATTATTATTTTACGCCTAGCACTTGTGTAACACACACGACGATGAGAATTATCGAGAACGGACGTTTCGTTCAGGCGTAAAAAAGAACGACTATTATACGATACGAATACAAACATAAAACCGGGAAACGTATATACCTATAGCTGGTACTCGTCATCATTCGTTCTCGTCGAGAATCCAATTTAATTTCACCGTTTTAGACCATAGAAAAACGTCGTGTCGCGTCTAGCGTAATCATATGGAGAATGCAGGGGGTGCCGGTCAAAAGCCGGTAGAGAAACATAGTAACCAGATATAAAGATAAAAATTCCCATATTTTAATGTTGGCGAAACTGTAAAGACTGTATCATTATTACTTATCAGTATTCAGAACGTACGTGGTGCCGGCGAGGACCGTGTTTGCATTTTTCACATTTCACTATTCAGTACGAAATATTTTCATTTAGTTAAACGTGTTTGTGTCTTTGCGATTACTATTCATTTGAAAATCTATTGAAAATGCTTTAAGATTTAGTAAAAATAACATACGTTTAGAACAATATTCTTTTCAATGAGATAATAGCATAGATAATAAATCTATGGATAATATCATGTTTTACAGTTTAACCAATATAATAATAGTTAGGGAATTTTTATCTGGTTACCATGTTTCTCTACTCTTTGACCTACCTCAGACGGTACCATGTATAATATATGGTATGGCCTCTCTATATATTCTTACTCTATGGGAAATTGTGATAAACAGACATTAGAGTATTAGACCTCCGGGGGGAGGCCAATTCGTGAAATCGTGACGTAATTTGTCAAATGTAATGAAAATATTAACGCATGAAAATAAATATTTGGTATTCTTGAAAAGATATAATATGACTTTAGTCGAACGAAAAACATTCGACTGTTTACGTGCGTGAAGTTGGCCATACCATATTATCCAATCAGTTTGAAAATTATGCCAATATTTTGCAAGCAATTTGCAAGAATTGGCAAGTTCATTCTCGCAATTCGCAAGTTGCCTTGAGCAGCCCTATGACGCTTCAAAGTTCTACACTCAGTCCTACCATGTTGTCCTAGAGAATCGAAAGTGGTGTCAAAATATTCTCCTTAATTTGCAAGAATTTGCAAGTCTATTCCCGCAATTTGCAAGTTGCCTTGAGCAGCCCTATGACGCTTCAAAGTTCTACACTCAGCCCTACCATGTTGCCCTAGAAAGTCAAAAGTGGTGTCAAAATATTCCCCTTAATTTACAAGTCCATTCCTGCAATTTGAAAATTTCCCTGAGCGACCCTATGACGCTTCAAAGTTTTATACTCTTGCTCACCGTATTTCCATGAATTTATTATAAATACATATTTACAATAACTCTTGGAATACATTCAAACATAATACATTTTAATAATATACCTACGTATTCAAAGTTGTATTATATAATGTGTATAATTCATTATAGTCATGTTTATTTTTTAATAAATTGGTATTTTTGTTGTGAATACGTTATAATAATTATTATTATTTATATCTACTTAGGTAAGTAGATACACGAACACTAAATGCTTGTTAGATATACATAATATATGTTTTTGTTTTCATATTCATCGATGAATTAATAACTCAATATTGATCTTATTCAATATTATGGATTATATGGTAGGACCAACTTCACGCACGTCGACTGTTTGTCTACTGGGTAAAAATCGGTGACAAGCTTTAGTCACACGATAATGTATAAAATGTGATATCAATATAATTTTTTAATTAGTTGATAACACTATATTCTGAGATAATACGACAGAATATTCTGTGATAATACGTCCGTGGTTTATAATAACGAATTTTTCATTGATTTGTATTTTTTAAATCGCTTCCGCAGTTGCCGTTATTCAATTTTATACTTGACAATGGCTAATTTTAATGAGATGGTAATGCTGTTTGTGATTAATAATGTTAATTTTGCACGAAGATCTAATCAATAATGATAATGTACGACAAATACGAAAAAAGGTGATAATTTCAGATCCATTTATTTTATCAGATCAACTGTTTGTGAAAAATTTCAGGCTTCCTAAAGACCTTGTAAGACATTTAATAGAACTTTTACGACCACTTATCAATTAAAAAAGCCGTTTGTCTGCTATTGATTTAAATACAAAAGTAAGGGAATAAATTATAATTTAAATTAACTCTAATTTATTTTCCGTCTTCAGTGGTTGAATTGAAAAAAAAAATAAGGACGGACTCTGAGCCTAGTTAAAAAATCAGCGTACCGGGACATATTAGAGAAAAAGTAAGTCGTGGAGGACTTCGTCCCCCACACCCCCCTATCCAAAGTTTCTTCATCAGGGGACATTTTAAAAAACATTTTAGATTATTATAGAACACGAATGAGTAGAAAAATCCAACATTTTTTTTTACATCATTGTTAGGTTACATATTTTCAAGATAGCATAGTTTAAGCATTCCTCTTTCAAAATAATTTAACACTTTTCCTTTTAAACGAATAATCGAAGAAGTTGCAGATGTAGACCGAAATGAAGTTTATCGGTGTCGCGTTGATATCGCCCCCCTTATTATAGGCTTTAGCCATTCACGGATAATGAAGATTATTTATTACCTATATAATAAGATCAACTATTCAACATTTTATATCGTGCTTTTTATCTAAAACCAATTATGTGATAAGGACAAAAAACATTCATTTTCGTAATTTCAAGATTTTTTCAATAATAAATTATAATTTTTAAAAATTTTAAATAAAAATTGAAACAAACATTGCGTTCCTTGCGTTCCTCGATAAACAAATTAAGGGGTACGCTGTTAAACATGAAAAAAATGAAGAGTAGCTCCGTCCCCCTGCGTCCCTCCCCAAATCCACCACTGTAGGTAGGCAGTGGTGGTTATAAGAGAGGAGCGATAGGTGGATCGCCCCCCTCCCTTGGAATTTTATTTAGTTTTTTTTTTAGCTAATTTAGGCCGGTTAAAACTTTTACCTCCCTTTAAAAACCGAAATTACATCACTGATTTCGCCCACCCCCTCTCCCTTGAACATTGTGTATAACCGCCACAGTAGAAGGTATATAATATAATAGTATAAGGCCCCGGCTATACACGGCGTTTTTCCGTCGCGATTTGGACGCTGCGGAAAAACGCTGCCGGACTGCGAATAATCGTCCGAACGTCAATGTAATAAAATCAGGGAGTCAAAACGGGTTTGAACCCGGGGTGAAAACCCGTGTAACCCGCAAAATATTAAAGCCGAAACCCGTAACCCGGAAAAAGTGATACACGTTTTTTAAACCCGTACTCGGAACCCGGAAAAAATTTAAACCGTTTTTTGACCACGTATTCCTAACCCGGCAAAATGAAAACTGTGTTAAACCCGAAACCCGGCAAAAACGGGAAACGTTTTTAAATGCGTAACTGAATTTTTTT